>NKYR01000183.1:39713-55200 GCA_003184365.1 Evernia prunastri | reverse complement strand
GGCGGAGGCGAAGACGAAGGCGAAGGCGAAGGCGAAGGCGAAGGCGAAGGCGAAGGCGAAGGCTAGAAGAAAGAAATCCAAAAAAAAATTTCTTGTCAGGTTCGNCCATTGCTTCGTCCGAAACCCAGCCTTCGTCTCGTCCCGCCTTCGCTCCCTATACTCCTCGCCCAGTCCCACGTTCACGCCTAGCCTACGCCCAGCCTAGTCTTCCATTCCAGTCTCCAGCCTACGTCTCGCCACGCCTCGCCATACCTATGCCTCGCCTATGTCCAGCCTAGTTCCTACCCAGTCTAAATTCCCCGTCTACGCCCGCTCCACGTCTAGCCCATGTCTCGTTCATATCTCACCTAGTCCTCGATCCACGCCTCGCCACGTCTCGCCTACATCTAAGTTCCTCGCCTCGCCTATGCCTCGCCTAGTACCCAGCCTACGCCTCGTCACGTCTCGCCTACGCCTAGCCCCGTCTCACACCCAATACCTCAGTCTACGCCGAACCATTTTCTTTGTCGCTTCGCAGGAGCTCAGCCTTCGAAGGGGGACCTACTGTCACGGTGTGAAGTCAGCCCTACCCTAGCCCCGATCTAGCCCAGTCAGCCAAGGGTCGCTAGGACCTCATTCCAACAGTTGGATGCGAGCATCTATGCGATAGATGCGATAAGCTAGTCTAGCGTGTCATCTGTTCTCATATAGGGGCGCTGGTCGCCCACTTCCTGTTTTCCTTCTTCGTCTTTCGTCTTGTAAATAGACCTGACCCTACCAGACCAAGTATACCAAGTGGTAGTCCTAGCCTAGCCTCGTTCCTTGACAATAATTCAACTTTCGACGACGTCGAAAATTCGATTATTCTTATAGATTAAGAAATTGAAAATTTTTATTTTATCGTTAAAGCGAATAACGAACGTAATTATTATATTCTCGAACGAGTTCGTGATAGACGTAAAAATAGACTAAATTTTCGAAGATATATAAATTAAGAGTCGACGACGTTTATTGTTTTAAGCTTACGTTAAATTAAATATAAACTATTATTATATTTCGATAACGTTTCGATTAATATTATTATTTATAACGAATTCGAGTTAAATAAAAATCAGACGAGTAGATTTAAGAGTCTAATTGAATTACGTAATAAGAGTTAAAATAATTTAAAATTCTTAAAAAAGAATAATCGATTCTTAATTATTCGTAGATAAAATAATATTAATATTAAATAATTAAGATATATTCGTAACGACTTATTTTCGAATTTAAATCAGATATAAAAAGATTTTTAAAAAAATCGAAATTAATACGATTTATTTTCGATCTCGAGAGAATTCATAACTTCAACACTTAGTTAGCTAATGTTAGGAGTGTACCTAGGTGGTTGACCAAGATTCTATTGATGAGGAAGGAACTTGCTATCTCTAGGAACTATTGTACATATAGTGAGAGAGTGTGCCAAGACCCTAGCCCATAGGGTTACTTGCCAAGTACCTGCTTGACACACTCGTAACAAATTTGTTATTTGATTTCATCGATAATTATCTAATATTTAGCTTCAATAAGAATATTATCGATATAAAGAACTATTATCGTTATATCGTTAGAAGAATTACGAATAAAGATGTAGCTGTTAGCTGCGAGAGATATAAATCTTATTGTTTTGATAACGTGCTTGAATTTCTCGTTTCACTTTCGAACTAACTGTTTGAGATTATATAATTTTTTTTATAGTTTTAATATTTTGTTAATAGCACTAATAATAATAAGATAATTTGATAAAATTATTATATAGATTTTCTCGTTCAGATCGCTATTTAGATAGATATTATCGACGTTTATTTATTTTACGAATAATCTATAAAGTGTTGTAAGAATAAAAAATAATCGTAAAAATTCGAATCGAAGTGTAAATGCGTAAATCTTATGAAAGTCGATATTTTTCACTTAGCTAAATCCTCGAATCACGAGTCTCGCTTTAAACTTATTAATTATATCGTCGCTATTATATTTAACTTTAAATATTTATTTGCATATAATAGCTTTGCGTTCAAGCAATAGAATTATAAGTCTTTATATTTCATTGCTAATTAGAGCTATAATTTACACGATTATTACGTATTTTCATTCGCGTGCATTTAATTTATTAATAATTTTTTAATATGTAATTAATTTTACTATTGCATATACAATTTTGATTTTATTCTTATTATTCGATTTTTTAAAGATGTTATTAAATAGATAAGAATCGTATTTCTCGCGTCTGAAATAACGTGTTCGACATGTAATTACGTTGATTAAAGACTTATTCTTAGATATTAAACTCGTTGTGAATTTGTCGATGTGTTTCGATAAAACTATTATTGATTTTAATATCGATAATATAGCATTTATCTCGCGATTTGTTAATTTAATTATAAATAAAATAAGATATTCTTTAGCATCTCCGATCGCAGAAAGAGATTTTAATTCTATTTCGATAATATTCGAACTATTATCTTCAAGCGTCACTAAAAGACGTTCTTCGATTTTTGACGACGATGAGATTATCGAAGTAAAGATCTTAGAATTATTTATCTTATCGTCGTCGCTTGACATAGTCTTAAAGTTATTCTTTAATGATTTATAAATATTTTTATAATTATTAAAGAATATTGTAAAGACGTTTACTGTCACGGTACGCCAAGGCTTCCTCAGAGGCTACCGCCGGATTCGGCTTAGCGCGCCTTTCTCCGCACATATCTCGCTCCTAGCACCATAGAATAATGGAGATCTTTCCCACCACCACATAATTGAGTCACCTCATATTGTCTCTTGACAATCTTCGCTACGTTGACGACGATAATTATAATAATAACTAGAATATAATTTTCGTTATACGATTTATATCTATTAGACTTTACGTAAAAAGAGAGATATCAATCTCTTTCATAAGTTTATATTCTTTTTGAAAATTATTATTCGCTTTACATAGATAGATAGTAGATTAATATTCTCGAATATATGATATATAGATATCTTCGTTATCTTCTGTAATTCTTTTAATATAGTAGATTAAAAACAAATTTTAAATATTCGCTCGTTCGCGATCTTTTTTATAAAACGTTAAAATAATAATTTTAATAAGAATAGATTCGTATTTTGCTAAAGACGACGAATTTCTCGCAGAGCTATAATTAGATTTATTAATTAAATATAATAAATAAAAAAAACGATAGATAGAATCTTATTGCTCAACTTATATCTTCTTCTTTTTATATTTTCTTTTAACAAACGTATTAACGCTATACTTCTTATCTTTGTCACGGTGTGAAGTCAGCCCTACCCTAGCCCCGATCTAGCCCAGTCAGCCAAGGGTCGCTAGGACCTCATTCCAACAGTTGGATGCGAGCATCTATGCGATAGATGCGATAAGCTAGTCTAGCGTGTCATCTGTTCTCATATAGGGGCGCTGGTCGCCCACTTCCTGTTTTCCTTCTTCGTCTTTCGTCTTGTAAATAGACCTGACCCTATCAGACCAAGTATACCAAGTGGTAGTCCTAGCCTAGCCTCGTTCCTTGACAATCTTTCTCTTTATCGTCGATTAAATTATTAAAAATTAAGAATATATAGTAATTAGCAAGAGAAACGAGAAATTATTAAATTAATTACGCGTATAGTAAGTTTACTACTCTTATCGTTAGTGCGCGTAAGAGCTAATATAATCTATTTACGCATTAACGATAAACTTAAACGCTGTTAATTCGAATAAAATATATTATTTATTAATAAAAGAAGATAGCGATTACGTTTAATAATCATATTCAATCTTCGATAATTTATATAAAATCGAAGGTTTTTATTAAATTTTTCAGCGAAGAGTATAAAATAAATAAATAAAGCTTGACTAGATATAATAAAGTCTTTCTTTAAATTCTTATTCAAACACTTTTTTATCTATTTTAGCTTATATATTAATAAAAAATAAATTTAACTACGAAATAACTTCGCTTTAGTCTTTTTATTTATAAGTTTTATCTTATAATTATAAAAGCGATAAAGTAATAATTTATTAATCTTAATTTTATTAAATATATCGACGAAGTTATAATACTTAGTCGATAGCTTTTCTTTAACTTACTCGAGAATAAAATTTTAATCTCTGTTGGTTTCACATAGGTGTGATTGTCCAGTTACTTATCACTACTTGCATATGCATAGTCTTGATAATTGTAAATGTAGATGCATTGCTAAGAGGTGCAGGCGAAGAGGCAAGATATACCTCTTCGCTTAGCTAGTGTGTGTGCCTAGTGTTGCGCTAGGCGCGCAGTCAACTATCACCAGCCTCTACTGTGCTATGAACATAGATGCTATTAATGCATACTAACAATCTCGCTAATTTAAATATCTAATATTAAGAGTATTATTTTCAGCGCTATAAATAAATTATTAGAGTTACGAACGAAGTTTAGACGAAAGAGATTATCGTAATATCGTTTAAATTTAATACTTAAATTATAGGAGTAATATTTATTTCGTGAATACGTCTTTATTAAACGTAATATAAGCGTAATAAACGTATCTAAAGTTATTATTAATGTAAATAGCTTATATTTCTTTTTGCGTATAAGATTATAATATATTAAAATAACGATTTTATAAACGTTTAGAGCGACGGTATTAACGTTTGAAGTATTGCTAACATTAAAAGAAAATCTAGTACTTAAATTATTCTTTATCGCTAACGAGAAAAAAAGCGAAATAGAAAATAATAATATAATAGAGCGAGAATTTGCGATAGAGATAGATAAAGATGCGAAGTTACGTGAATTAGCAAAAGAGCTAAAAATTAGCGTGCGATTCGACGAATTCTCGAATATAGCGTTTTCTAACGATTTAAACGAATTTAAATTATTCGTATATAATAGAAAGATGAGATCTTTTGATAATGAGATTTTGTTATTATTATAACTATAGCGATTTAATACGAAGAGAATTTTATTCGTTAATATATTCAGTAGTACTTTATACTTATTTATTCAAGATTTATTTAATATAATATCGTAATTTTTTAGTGAAGCGATAAGTATTAACTAAGTGTTTTTTTATAATTCGTAACGCTTAAATTCGATAAAAAACAGTGAGTTATAAAATTCTTAGATAATTTATCGTTATAATCTCTTAAAGATTTTAATGTAATTAGCGAAAGAAATTATAACTGTAATTCTTCGTAGATTCGTAAAATTAAGATCGCATTAATTACCATATAAGCTTTAATATAGTCGAAATTAATAAGAGAGTTATAAAACTATATAAACCTTTTCTAAAATAATAGAATAATCGATATTTTAAACGATTTGCGTGTTAAGTAATTGTTTGAAATTTCTACTAAGTATACTTTTAAAGTACTTCTTATCGTGACTTTTAAAAAGATTATTCTTTTTTTAAATCGAAAGAGAAGTTATAAATATCGTTCTCTACTTTCTCTTTCTTTATTATAAGCTTATTAATTTTAATCTTATAATAAATCTTTTTATTCGCGTTATTTTGATTCTTAAGAATATAAATTTTACGAAGATAATCGAATTTTTTATAGTTATAATATATAAAGATGTCATGGTTCCAGCTCACAAAACCATGACTTCTCTACCTGGCCGAATCGGGCCTAGCACGGCTTGGCCCTGCCAACAAATATCGGCCTTCTGCCATCATTAGACCTTGATAGCTATTATTCCGTTCATACCGGAATCAATGCATTCAGCTACACCTCCAGTCCCTGACAGTTATTAGAGTTCTAGAATTTCTCGATTTCTTTTACGATAGCTTTGAAAGGAATCTATAATATAGTTATAGTCGCTTTCGAGTAGATTAAGAGATTGTGATTCTTGTTGTTAGGAGTGTACCTAGGTGGTTGACCAAGATTCTATTGATGAGGAAGGAACTTGCTATCTCTAGGAACTATGGTACATATAGTGGGAGAGTGTGCCAAGACCCTAGCCCATAGGGCTACTTGCCAAGTGCCTGCTTGACACACTCGTAACACTTGTAGAATATTATTTTAGATTTAATAACTTCGCGTACTTTCTTATCGATAGTTCTATCGTTAATAAAGATCGTGAATTAACGTATAAAGATCGAGATATTTACTGAGTATAAATTAAAAATATCTAGAATTAAACTTAAGTATTTAGAACGTCTAGATTTCGTGACTAATACAACTTTTAAGATTACGAAGTATTGAATATTTCGTCATATATCTTTCACTTTAATATATACTCAAATCTAGAATTTTAGTACGATATCTCGATAATCGATCGTTCGCATTGACAATTTTCGAAATTTAATATCTGATAGTTTATAGCTAGATAGTTCTAACACACGAATTAGTTCTACTGAGATAATATTCATATCTAAGCTCTAATCAGTCTGAGTATGTGACTTCTTTAGACTAAGCTCGAATTCGTTAAATTTCTTCANTCGGGCCTAGCACGGCTTCCCTCTGCCCACAAATATCGGCCTTCTGCCATCATTAGACCTTTATAGCTATTATTCCGTTCATACCGGAATCAATGCATTCAGCTACACCTCCAGTCCCTGACATAATAATAGCTATCCGACGAGGGACCTGGTCGCCCCTAAGTCGTAGTAGACCACTACTGACGATGTTGGCCAACGAGGCACGGAAACAACATTAGGTGTTGGCCAGCGAGGCACGGAAACAACACCATCGGAATAGAAACCTGGCCGCAGCAGAGTGCGCGCCTCTACAGTCAAGATACGACTATCATACGACCTCTTTACTGAGCAAGTCGTTCCGGAAGTGAGCCTGCTACAATGGCAAAGAGAAGAGCTGGAGATATGCGCCTGTGACGCATGCAGAACACGATTAGAATTCCACATCTCTCCAGCAAGTGAGCCTGCTACAATGGCAAATGACAAATTCAGAACAACACCGCTCCGAACCACATTTTACACTTCACATTATGATTACATTGCACGTCTACAGCGACCTTCAGCGATCTTCAGCGATCTTCAGCGACCNTTCTCTACTTTCTCTTTCTTTATTATAAGCTTATTAATTTTAATCTTATAATAAATCTTTTTATTCGCGTTATTTTGATTCTTAAGAATATAAATTTTACGAAGATAATCGAATTTTTTATAGTTATAATATATAAAGATGTCATGGTTCCAGCTCACAAAACCATGACTTCTCTACCTGGCCGAATCGGGCCTAGCACGGCTTGGCCCTGCCAACAAATATCGGCCTTCTGCCATCATTAGACCTTGATAGCTATTATTCCGTTCATACCGGAATCAATGCATTCAGCTACACCTCCAGTCCCTGACATAATAATAGCTATCCGACGAGGGACCTGGTCGCCCCTAAGTCGTAGTAGACCACTACTGACGATGTTGGCCAACGAGGCACGGAAACAACATTAGGTGTTGGCCAGCGAGGCACGGAAACAACACCATCGGAATAGAAACCTGGCCGCAGCAGAGTGCGCGCCTCTACAGTCAAGATACGACTATCATACGACCTCTTTACTGAGCAAGTCGTTCCGGAAGTGAGCCTGCTACAATGGCAAAGAGAAGAGCTGGAGATATGCGCCTGTGACGCATGCAGAACACGATTAGAATTCCACATCTCTCCAGCAAGTGAGCCTGCTACAATGGCAAATGACAAATTCAGAACAACACCGCTCCGAACCACATTTTACACTTCACATTATGATTACATTGCACGTCTACAGCGACCTTCAGCGATCTTCAGCGATCTTCAGCGACCGGATCCGAAGGAGGAAAAGGCTTGGAAGGCTTGGTAGGGTGCAAAGAGCATGAAATGGAATGGAATGGAATGGATGGATGGATTACGGTGTCATGTGACAAGGAGAAGAGCTGGGGAAATGCGTCTGTTGCGCAGTGGAAATGTGAGGATTCGTGCCTGTTGCACTATCGGAATCTCAGCCATCCCCAGCAAGTGAGCCTGCTTTAAGGCATTCGATTCCAGCGGCCAATGGCCATTCTTTATTCGATTCTGCACCGGCTTCAGCAGCCATGGGAAGATCTGGAGAGCATAGGCAAGAGGTACATTTAGCATAGTGCAAAGTCTCAAGATTCTCAGTCAAAAAGGAAGCATGGAGGCACGCTATGAGGACATGGCGATTTAGAGAAGAGGGTAGTGTCATGGTTCCAGCTCACAACACCATGACTCCTCTACCTGGCCGAATCGGGCCTAGCACGGCTTCCCTCTGCCCACAAATATCGGCCTTCTGCCATCATTAGACCTTTATAGCTATTATTCCGTTCATACCGGAATCAATGCATTCAGCTACACTCCAGTCCCTGACAAAAGAACTTAAGATTAGAATTTACTTTAATATTTACTTTAACGATAGTTATTTAAATTTCGATAATCGATATAATACGAGTAATATATAACGTAATAATAGATTTACGAATAGAGATAATCTTTATAGTAGAGACTTTAAAGATTATTTATTATTAACATTTAGCACGCTCGAAGTTATTCATCTCTCGTAAATAATTCTTAACTTTTTTAACGTTAATAAAGTTATTAATACGATTAATAATACGTTATGTCTTCTAAAGCCTCTTACGAACTTTATATTTTATATTATATAATTTAATCGATTCGTTATATTTATAAATCTCGATTAAATAAACGAATTTAGTATAGAATTTCATAAACGATCTAACATCTTATTCGAAAGCTTTATATTCGCGTATAAAATTACGTTCCTTATCGAAATTCTTATAAATATCGATTAAATCGTTTATAAATTCGATATAAGAGATATAGAGATTAATATAATTGTGAGTTCTTCGCGTTATTGTTTATTTATTTATTTTGTCATTAATACGTAAATATATATAGATAAATTAAGATTTAGTAGTAGAAAGTTAGTTTATATTAACGTTTAATTTCTCTTTTATTTTGACGAATTGATTCTCTTATAAAGAATTAATATCGTTAATAAAAATAGAAGAATTAGAAAGTTTAATGAATTTAATAATCTTCTACTACTTTAAAGACGAAGTCTTATTAATTAATAATTATTTAGTTCGCTTTTTTTTTACTTAATCGAATTTAAAATAGACGTATCTTATTATTTTTCTATTAAAGTTAAGCGATTTTCTTCTAAAGATTTTCGATAATATTAACGATCTCGATTAGATTATTCTAAATCTTTTTATCGTTAATTATAGAGTTTTTATATTAATCGACGATCTCGAGAAACTAATCTCGTTGAAAGCGTAGATTATTAATATAGAGTATAATAGCTTTAAAATTCGTCTTGATTAGCCACTGAAGTTATTCTACGTTAATTATTAAATTTGAATTTTTACTTAATGCGTTTATTTAGTAGCGTCGTTTGTTAATTTAAAATAACGACGAAATCTTATTTTTTTATCGATTAGCTTAAAATACTTCGTGCGATTAAGATCGATTATAATAATGTTTAGAGAGTATAATAAATATCTAAACGTAGCGAATAATAAGAATAATGCGATGAATGAAATAGAAAAGAATCTTGTAGTTAATAAAGTTTAATATTAAAGAATAATAATAAGAAGATATAAAGAAAAGAGAGCTAAAGAGATATCTAAGTACTTTATATGATATAATATAAAATAGTTTGCGAAAGAGAAGATTCTTTATTATTCTCTTACTGTTATTTATTATTTATTTTTACAATAAAGAAATTCGCTTTATTCTTCGTTTACAAAAAGAAAATGTTTATAATTTAATCGTTTGATTGATTGATTGATTGTTTTATACGCCTATGCTAGCTACTTGATGTAAGCTAATGAGGGTAACATTAACGCTGAACCAGCTTTACGGCTGGGCGTTGAAGAAACCTGAGGGCGAACCTCTGGACAAAAACTTCAACTAAACAGTACGCTCTCCCTTCTGCTGTGCTCCTTAGGAGCCCTATTACACCACCGCACATCTCTCTACTTCTTTGCGCCGACTCTTCTATTCTCTGACTTTTGTATCTCTGATCGCCCCCGCCTCTAGAGGCGGGTACGATCGCTTCTTCGTGCGCCCTTTTTGGGCTTAATGGTCTCCTCTACCCCGAGGGGTAGTCTTGACCGTTGGAGTTGTTCGCTGGCCAACTCGAAGCTGTTNGTTGAGGAATGCGTTAAGCCCGATTTTGCCGCTTCTCATTTGGACAGCGACCGAGCTCTCAGCCTTCCTCAGCATCTTGTGGTGGTCGAACCTGCCGTCATATAAGTTCCCTGCCTGGGCAGGGGTTCTCGTTGCGATAGGAATTCTTCGTTGATATTTTTCCCATTTCTTGGATCTCCGTTCTCGGAACCAGTCTTGTATTTTCCGTCCAATTACGTCAATGCTCTGATATTCCTCGACGTCCCTATATGGATTAACCCAATTCTTCTTTCTTCTTGTGCTGGTGGCCGCTAGGTCCCAGCTTTTTTCTTTCAGGGCTTTAAGAGCCCAGGCCTCTTTCGTCACCGTAGGTGTAGGCCCTCGTTTCCTTTTCCTGCCTCTAATTTAATCGTTTATTATTCGAATATAAAGCTATAAAGAATATAATAGAATAAAATAATGTTTTTTCGAATAATTAGAACTTCGTAGAAGATTAGAGAGATAATAAAAGACTATTTTCGAGTAAATTTGACGAAGATAAAAGTCTTGCGAAGAGTATAATAAGATTACAAGTTGTTTAATACTAACGTCGTAAAGAATTTAGATATCTCTGATAATATTCTATCGAACGATATAGTCGAAATAAACTCGAGTTATTTGTCAAGAGACAATATGAGGTGACTCAATTATGTGGTGGTGGGAAAGATCTCCATTATTCTATGGTGCTAGGAGCGAGATATGTGCGGAGAAAGGCGCGCTAAGCCGAATCCGGCGGTAGCCTCTGAGGAAGCCTTGGCGTACCGTGACAACATCCCCACAAAGAAAGAAAAAAGGCCATGTCCTCATGGCTATGCATGCTGAATACCGAGAAGAATCAGAGGTGCAGAGCTACCTTCTGGTGTGAATCCCACATTTCTCCAGCCGCAAATCAGCTTCTGAATCCATTTATTCAATGATAGTGGGTGCAGCCCTCTTGGCTGCATCGATGATTCTCGCCTGCTGAGGCCCAATGGACCATAGCCTCATTGCCTCCACCGTCATGCGTGTTGCCGTAGCGACGGGGTGTATGCCCTGAAGGATGATATGTAGGTGCCGCGTGGTAGCTGTCGGTAGGGCCATCGTATTCCCATTGTTCTTCCTCTTGCTCAGCCCAATATGCCTGCGAACGAGGCTGTTGCAGAGGTCCTGCTGGAGGCGGATTTGAGGGTCTAGAGGGCGGACGATATGGAGGTCTCGGTGGCTGCTGGTATGGAGTTCTCGGAGGCTGCTGAGGGTACCTAGTAAGTAGATCTGGGGGACGGGATTTGCCGAATGTAGAATACACTTGAAACCAGGCCTCTTGACGCAATTGAACTTGTTTTATGAATGCTGTTAGTCCTGAATCAGGTGGATCCAAATCTCGCTGTAGCCTTGCCTCGAAATGATGGAATGCAGTCATAAGGCCATCCTTTTGAGTCCATTTGAGACCATTCGTGATTCTCATGATGTCCTGAATGTAGGCCGTTGCGTCTCTCTTATTGGCTGCATCCTTTCTGGTGTATTGGGCTGCTTCCAATTGAGACATCAACTCCGCATGGCTAGGCCCAAATCTCTCTATCAATGCTTGGCACCAGGGCTCAATGGACGTGCTGGTATTGTAGGCAAATTTGATGTGACTCTGCAACTCGTAGTGATACCAATTGAATGCTTTATCCTTTAGCAATGTTACCAAGTTGGCTTGAATCAATTTGATACTCTTATTGGCAGCGATACTAGTCATTCGATCCGTGAATGCATAGACGTCTCCGGTACCATCAAAGTATCCAATTTCCTCAGGTCTCCACCTCTTATCTTCTTGAGTGACTAGCTGAGCTGTAGGAATCAAAGTCGCTGGAGGCTGCGGAGAAGGCTGTTGCGGAGCAGGCTGTTGCGGAGCAGGGCTAGAAGGCCTAGATCTGACTTCTAATGTGTCAATTCGAGTGGTTAAGGTAGTCATCATCCCGATCAACAGTGTCATTTGGTCTTGGAGTGTGACGCTGTCATTTGGTTGGCCAGCGGTGTCCTGTTGGCCAGCGGAGGATCCTTGCTGCTGCGCTTGCTTCTGGCCTCTAGTCTCTGACGGAGCCATAGTAGACTGAATATTGACAGGCCTATCAAAAGGATCGATTGAGACGGTGTGTTGTCAAATGGTACTCGATTACTGCGAGTGTATGAGAGGGCCGGCTTGGAGCGGTAGACTATTAGCATTTGGTCTAGGCTTTGCATGCAACTAGATATTCAACTGGCTATCAACCAGGTGTTGCTACCATGTTGTCAAGAGATAATATGAGGTGACTCAATTATGTGGTGGTGGGAAAGATCTCCATTATTCTATGGTGCTAGGAGCGAGATATGTGCGGAGAAAGGCGCGCTAAGCCGAATCCGGCGGTAGCCTCTGAGGAAGCCTTGGCGTACCGTGACATTATTATTGTGAAGAACATAATTCTATTTTTTATAATTATTATCTCTTTAAAATTATAACGAGTTTTTTATATTCGCTAATCGTACGAATAATTTTTATACTTACTTTATACTCTAATACGATTACGAGTAATCTTAGTACTTACTTATATCTCTAACTAATTACGAAACGACTCTTTATTTCGATATAAACTCTTTAAAAATTTAGTTATTTATTTAATCAACCAATTTAGGAAATCGAGTCTTATTCAGCTAAAATGTTAAGGAACGAGGCTAGGCTAGGACTACCACTTGGTATACTTGGTCTGGTAGGGTCAGGTCTATTTACAACACGAAAGACGAAGAAGGAAAACAGGAAGTGGGCGACCAGCGCCCCTATATGAGAACAGATGACACGCTAGACTAGCTTATCGCATCTATCGCATAGATGCTCGCATCCAACTGTTGGAATGAGGTCCTAGCGACCCTTGGCTGACTGGGCTAGATCGGGGCTAGGGTAGGGCTGACTTCACACCGTGAGATTTAGAAATAATAGAAAATTTATATAGTAACTAGATATAGTTAAATAAATAGATTATAATAGTTTAGTTAATTAAGAGATAATAAGTTCAAAGAAAACGATATTTAAAAAAGAGTAATGTATTAATCGTTTTAATTTTATTAAAATTATTATAGTAAATAAAAGACTTACTCATATAAAAAGGCTAGCAATTATTCAAAATGACTGCTTACGNCATATAATAATAAGAAAAGTATACTTAATTGAGTTTATAGTTGATAGTTATTTCACAATAAAGTTTCGAGAAGATAATTATTATTTGAAATAAAAAGTATATATAAAGATCTTTGCAGATCTCTTTGTAAGTCTCGCTATATCTCTCTCTATATATCTCTCTGCAAGTCTCTCTATAAATCTTTCTATTATCTTTCTATAATGTCATGGTTCCAGCTCACAACACCATGACTCCTCTACCTGGCCGAATCGGGCCTAGCGCGGCTTGGCCCTGCCCACAAATATCGGCCTTCTGCCATCATTAGACCTTCATAGCTATTATTCCGTTCATACCGGAATCAATGCATTCAGCTACACTCCAGTCCCTGACATATAAGTCTCTCTATAAGTGTAACAGGGTCTAGGCATGCGTGACTGAGCAACTCGTATATTGGTTACTAGATAGACTGAATCCTGAGGAACCCAAGTGGGAATCCTCAGAGGCAGCATATTTAGCAGGGGAGAGTGCACCCCCATGCCAAGCAAACTTACTATGCGACTGCTATAGCCGCACAGCTGCACCAGAGGGATAGTCTCCCGGATCTGGCCTAGATGTATGTTGGATTCCTGGACTTCTGACAGGCCGCCTCATGCCTAGAGACCTCATGGCCCTTACAATAAGTCTCTCTATAAGTCATTCGCTGAATATCTCGATTAATAATTATTGATTAATAATTAATGATTANTCGCTAATCGTACGAATAATTTTTATACTTACTTTATACTCTAATACGATTACGAGTAATCTTAGTACTTACTTATATCTCTAACTAATTACGAAACGACTCTTTATTTCGATATAAACTCTTTAAAAATTTAGTTATTTATTTAATCAACCAATTTAGGAAATCGAGTCTTATTCAGCTAAAATGTTAAGGAACGAGGCTAGGCTAGGACTACCACTTGGTATACTTGGTCTGGTAGGGTCAGGTCTATTTACAAGACGAAAGACGAAGAAGGAAAACAGGAAGTGGGCGACCAGCGCCCCTATATGAGAACAGATGACACGCTAGACTAGCTTATCGCATCTATCGCATAGATGCTCGCATCCAACTGTTGGAATGAGGTCCTAGCGACCCTTGGCTGACTGGGCTAGATCGGGGCTAGGGTAGGGCTGACTTCACACCGTGAGATTTAGAAATAATAGAAAATTTATATAGTAACTAGATATAGTTAAATAAATAGATTATAATAGTTTAGTTAATTAAGAGATAATAAGTTCAAAGAAAACGATATTTAAAAAAGAGTAATGTATTAATCGTTTTAATTTTATTAAAATTATTATAGTAAATAAAAGACTTACTCATATAAAAAGGCTAGCAATTATTCAAAATGACTGCTTACGAACCGTTTTCGGTGCATTCAAAGCTACCCCAGTACCAGTTTTGGAGGCGGAAGCGGCAATTGCACCAATAGAAATCCAGCTTGACCGACTAGTGATGCAACAACAGGCCAGTGGTGGGATTCATCTGGTAACGCAGGAGGGAAACATGCACATATGGAACAAACTGCAAGGCAAAAAGAAGAAGAAACGACTGATACCGCCGTCCCCGGCAAAAGAGAAAGAGGCCTGGGCGCTTCGCTCCTTAGGAGTCAAAGAGTGGCATGAGGCGGCTTGTACAACAAGGAGGAAAAAGAACTGGATCAACCCAATCAAAGACGTAGAGGAATATCAAGACGTCAAAGCAATTGATCAAAGGGTCCAAGACTGGGCCCGTCAACAATGGCTAGATCGATGGTCCAGATATCAAGCGAAAATCTCTACATCGGTTAGAAGTCCGGCTCAGGAAGGCGGTCTCTTTGACAATAGATTCGATTACCACTCCAAGCTAAGGAAAGCAGAAAGCTCAATGGCAGTACAACTTCGAAGCGAGAAGATAGGTCTCAATGATTTTCTCTATCGAATGAAGGTACCTGGTATTCGAAACGCTGAGTGCTCATGCGGCTGGAGAAAACAGACGGTCAAACACATATTACTGTTCTGCCCGGAACTGGCGAAAGAGAGAAGAGAACTCATTGAACAAGTCGGCACGTCAGATTATCGACAAATCTTGACACAGAAGCACGGAATACGCGCTGCCGCNCTTCATAGCTATTATTCCGTTCATACCGGAATCAATGCATTCAGCTACACTCCAGTCCCTGACATATAAGTCTCTCTATAAGTGTAACAGGGT
>NKYR01000183.1:0-39692 GCA_003184365.1 Evernia prunastri | reverse complement strand
GGAACTCCCTGATTAGTAAAGTAGTTTACTAGATAGGCGTATTAAGCAATCAAATCAAATCAAATCAATAAAAGACTTATTAATTTAGTAAACATTTNCGATGGTCCAGATATCAAGCGAAAATCTCTACATCGGTTAGAAGTCCGGCTCAGGAAGGCGGTCTCTTTGACAATAGATTCGATTACCACTCCAAGCTAAGGAAAGCAGAAAGCTCAATGGCAGTACAACTTCGAAGCGAGAAGATAGGTCTCAATGATTTTCTCTATCGAATGAAGGTACCTGGTATTCGAAACGCTGAGTGCTCATGCGGCTGGAGAAAACAGACGGTCAAACACATATTACTGTTCTGCCCGGAACTGGCGAAAGAGAGAAGAGAACTCATTGAACAAGTCGGCACGTCAGATTATCGACAAATCTTGACACAGAAGCACGGAATACGCGCTGCCGCACGATGGATGATCAAAATAGGACGTCTCGATCAATTCTCGCTGGCCCAAGAGCAATTGGCTCGGTCCAAATTACCGCTAGGACTAGACAAAGAAACCCAAAACAAGAAAAAGGGTAAGGAGAAGAGGGGAAGCAAAAAGAAGGCATAGAAGGAGACAATCACGGAAACAATAGCGGCAGACTGAAAGAGAACGGAAGTGACAGTGGTTTGTGGCAACAACTTGACAGTCAAAGACTAAGAGTTGACAACAATGATAACACGAGAGGATAAGTTGAAGTTTTTGTCCGAAAGGTTTCTTCAGCGCTACAAATATTCGAGGAACTCACTGATTAGTAAAGTAGTTTACTAGATAGGCGTATTAAGCAATCAAATCAAATCAAATCAATAAAAGACTTATTAATTTAGTAAACATTTAAATTAGATTCGATTTAATTTAAAAGCGTTCGTATATCTAATATTTTATATATTGTTTTTATACGCTTTTTCTACACTCGTAGTAAACGTAGTCTATATCTTTTTACGTATTTTTTTAAAATTTTATAATTTTTTACTATTATATAGATATAGACTTACGAATTTAATTCGTAAATCGTACTTTGAAGATTTTAAAAGTTAATTTTAAAACGACGTATCTTCGAGATAATTAATCTCGAAAGTAAAATTACAAAGAATTTTAAACTTAATAATTATCAATTTATCAATCATTGAATTAATTATAGAAAATTTCAACTCTTTAAATAGCGTAAAAAAGTCTTTATAATTTATAAAAAGAATATCAAAAAAGAAATAAAAGAAAAAAAGTTATTTAAGTTAAGAAAAGATTCTATCTAATTTTTAATAAGAAAGTTACGAGAGAATTAAAATTACTAAGTTAATACGTTTAGTTTAAAAGCGTTATAAGATAAAGATTTATATTAACTATATATATAAATCTAATATATTTTAGCTTAGCTATATCTTATATTTTTTTATATATTAATAGTTCTATAAATAGTCGTTATTTAATTAAACGTTTTCGCTACTATATTTATATTAATTTTACGTTTAATATAGTAATTTAAATATCTTTAAGTATTTTATTCAAGTAACTATAAAGTCGTAAAAATATAGTATATAAACTATATTATAGAACTATTAAGTCTATTATTTCTACTAAACTTTTAATCTTAATATTATATCTAATCTAGTTATAAATGTCGCTATTACGTCTTATTTCATTACGAATTGACGGAACTTTTATCGAGACACTGTAAGGTTATCCCTAATCGAGTCTAGTTTAAGGCCGGTGCCAATCTCTTGGCAGCTCGAAAAGATCCTTTCCCGCAGCTTTCAAGAAGATCTATGCTTCCTTTTGCCCTTTCTTATATCTTGAAATCAATTATTCAGCTACATAATTTCTCAAACCCCAGGATGCGCATTTAATTTTCCAAGGAGTGATGCGTAATCTTAGAAGTATTCATTGCTCTTCGTTAACGAGCCCGACAGGACTCAAACTAACAGCCTCCGCTTGGGATGTTGGAAATGATGGTGTGATATGCGCTTTTGGGCCAACTAAAGACAATGTTTTACTGGAACTCAGGCGCTGGAAGAAGTACCGAAAAACGTCGGAGACTATAGCAGCCTGGGATGCACCGTGTCCACTGCCAGATCTCGAATGTGACGAGATCCTCGATCTGCATTACTTTTCTGATTCTTTCACATTATGTGTGATCCTTGCAGGTGGTGATCTTGTCATTGTCCGCGAAGAACCACGGGCTGGAGAAGAGAAGATAGAGATAGTTGGTTCTGTAGATGCAGGGATCTCCGCTGCTGCGTGGTCTCCTGACGGAGAGCTTCTTGCAATCACGACAAGAGCTTCCACTTTACTCTACATGACGAGAGACTTCGAGAATGTGATAGACATTACGTTAGAGTCTGATGACTTGAAAGCTTCAAACCATGTGTCTGTCGGTTGGGGCAAGAAAGAAACCCAATTCAAAGGGAAGAAGGCTAGAGCTCTTCGAGATCCTACGGTACCTGAGACAGTCGACGAAGGTGTACTCAGTCTAAACGATGCAGGAGACACGACTATCAGCTGGCGCGGAGACGGTGCTTATGTTGCAATTAACAGCATTGAATTGGAGTCTCGTCGAGTCGTTCGTGTCTTCTCAAGGGAGGGTATCCTCGAGAGCGCCAGCGAGCCTGTTGATGGCTTGGTAGGTGCGTTGAGCTGGAGACCGGCTGGGAATCTTCTGGCTGGTATACAGCTTCTCGGTGACTGCGTCAGAGTCGTCTTCTTTGAGAGAAATGGTCTACGCCACGGGCAATTCGACTTACGACTAAATCAAGAAGAATTGAGTACATGGGGCTCTCGAATTTCCCTAAAATGGAATGTTGACTCATCTGTGCTCGCTGTATGCTACAACGATAGGGTACAAATGTGGACCATGGGAAACTATCATTATTACTTAAAGCAAGAGGTCTTTATACATTCAAACGAAACGTGCACGCGACCAGTTTCTGTGAAATGGCACCCAGAAAAACCACTGCATTTTTCGTTACACGGCCAAGGTGAGCATCTGTCAACACTAGACATTTATCCTGACCAGGCAATGCTGAGAAAGTATTACTAGAAAGTATTCAAAGAGTCGCCTACGCTTCAATTGTCACGACCAATCCTACGTCGCCGCCAAATGATTATGGGATCGTTGCTGTTGTTGACGGAAGTAAGTTGCAGATGTGCTGTATGACTGCTCTACTAAGTGTGTCCAGAACTCCTCAAATTGACACCTATGCGACTGGCGAACGTTCCGCCTCCTATGGCTCTACATGAGATCGAGATCAGCAGTAACATCATCGACGTTGCGATTAAGATCGGCTCAAACCATCATCCTACTGCTATCGTTGGTGTTCTACACCACCTTGGGTACAGTCAATTCGAGTGGTCGCTCTCATCGATGGTTCAGAACCCACCGGTTTGCAGGTTCACTAATGACTTGTCGCCGGATATAGGCACGATGCCCATTCAAGATAGATTGTATCTCCAGGTTTCCTTCAGCGGCAATACGAGTCTCTTGTTCTCGAAAGGCAGCGACCATTCTTCATTTAATGTCTTCTCCGAAGACGGCGGACATGTGGGACAAGTCTTCTTGCATGGGACAGACATCGAGGGCATGATCACAGATTGGGGGGTTTCGAAGTCGAAGACATATGTTATGCTCGACCACGATGGAAAGCTAAGTAATAAGGAGTTGAAAGAGAGGGTTCAGGATTGCAATGACAATGGCATGGCCGGTATAGAGCTGGTCCTCTCGCCTTCCTCTGCGCAGAGGGTTGATGCCATAGTTTGCGGCTTCGAGACGGAGCACGCTGTCAATGGCTTGGCTAACGGGAACGAAGCTCCGGCCACAAAGGACATTATCTTCAGTCTTTCTGAAGCCGGGTCTCTCTTTGCCAATGAACGCCGCCTCGCAAGGAATTGCACGTCGTTCCTTGTAACTCCTGTGCATCTGATATTCACCACTAGCCAACACCTTCTGAAATTTGTCCATCTGACGGGAGACACTGAAGGTGAGTTCCCTAGACCCAACTTCTCGTCCTTTATTCTGACAGCTCTTCAATAGACCTCGAGATACCTCCTGATACGCCCGAATCAGATGAACGATGCCGTAGCGTTGAACGAGGCGCAAGGCTTGTGACAGTCATGCCTTCGATCTTCGCTTTGGTCTTACAGATGCCGAGAGGTAATCTGGAAACCATCTATCCCAGAGCGCTGGTACTTGCCGGGATTCGTGATAGTATAAACAAGAAAAAGTATAAGAAAGCGTTCCTTGCATGCAGGAATCAGAGAGTAGATATGAACATACTGCACGACCATGCTACGCAGCAATTTCTTTCGAATGTTGATTTGTTCATTGATCAAGTCAAGAAGGTGGAGCGTATTGATATTTTCCTGTCACAGCTCAGAGAAGAGGATGTGTCTAAGACTATGTACAAAGAAACTCTTCCGGGAGGTGAGAAGTCGCAAGATCTGTCAGCTGTTGAGAGTTCAGAGGCCGGAATATCCAAGGTTAACCGGATATGTAATGCTTTCCTGGATGCTCTAAAGAGTCACACCTCAACCCACTTTCAGAACGTGGTCACAGCCCATGTTTGCAAGACACCGCCGGATCTTGATGCTGGTCTGGCTCAGATCGCTAGCTTGAGGAGTAAGAACCCAGACATGGTGGATGCCGCAATAGAGCACATTTGCTTCCTAGCCGACGTCAATCGGCTTTACGACAATGCCCTTGGGCTTTACGATCTTGAGCTGGCATTGCTAATTGCTCAGCAATCTCAGAAAGACCCCAAAGAGTATCTTCCCTTCCTGCGAAACCTGCAAGGGATGCGGGTGCTGCGAAGACAGTACTCCATTGATGATCATCTTGGTCGATTCAAGAAGGCTCTGAGGCATCTGTGTGATCTAGCTGCCTTTGATGAGGTCAAAGATTACACTATGAGACATGGCTTGTACCCAGAAGCTCTAGATTTCTACCGCTACCAAGAACATAAGCTCAGGGAGATCATGCGCCTGTACGCTGACTTCCTTCTTCAAAACGGGAAGTTCAAAGAAGCTGGAGTAGCTTACGAGTACCTCAACGACTACACTTCCGCGAGCGAGGCATTCCGCCAAGCCCATCTTTGGAAGGAATCGCTCTCCTGCGCCACTCTCATCCCTCTGCCACAACCGCAGCTCCGTTCGCTCGCCCAGACCCTCGCAGACACCCTCTCCGAATCCAAAGACTTCTTCTCCGCGGCCACGATCCACCACGACTACCTCGCCGACATCGCCACCGCCGGTCGCACCTTCTGCAAAGGCTACCACTTCGCCTCCGCCCTCCGCCTCATCGGCCTCCACCAGCGCCCCGACCTGCTCGAACCCGTCATCGACGCCGGCCTCGCGGAAGGCATGGCCTCCATGACGGAGCTGCTCGCCGACTGCAAAAGCCAGCTCCACGCCCAGGTCCCTCGGATCCGCGAGCTGCGGACGAAGAAGGCCGAAGACCCCCTGGCGTTCTTCGGCGGCGACGTCAGCGGCGGCGGCGCGGACATCCCGGACGACGTCTCCCTCGCGACGATGGACGCGTCGACGGTGGGGGGGACGTTGCTGACGCGGTACACGAACCGGACGGGGACGGTGGGGACGGATGCGACGAGGCGGACGTCGAAGAATAGGCGGCGGGAGGAGCGGAAGCGGGCGAGGGGGAAGAAGGGGAGCGTGTATGAGGAGGAGAATTTGGTCAATAGCGTTGGGAGGCTGGTTGAGAGGGTGAATATCGTCAATGGGGAAGTGGAGAGGTTGGTTGTTGGGTTGATGAGGAGGGGGATGAGGGAGAGGGCTGGAGCTGTGGAAAATGCTATGGTTGAGGTTGTGGAGCTGTGTCAAGGGTGTCTCGAGGAAGTTTTCAAGAAAGATGTGCGGAAAGTGGGCGAGCGGGAAGAAATCGAGGGAGAGGAACGCAGGCCAAAGGGAGAAGGAGAAGGAGAAGAAGGAGTGCTGTGGGATGCCATGGAAGGAGACAGACGAAGGGAAGCACCATTGGTGAAAAGCTTCGATAGATTATCACTCCTCGGTCGATAGCCTACCACAGAGCGGGTGTACACGACAAAACTCTTCGTCAATCATCAGTCATTAGGTATCCACAGGCTTTCCCTCTTCATCAATCAAGTGCTCCTCCACACTGATCGGTCCTTCTCCCACGCTCGTCAGTATAACCCTGCTAACGCCCGCTCCCAACGCCTCCACGACTTGAGAGCTCGCAGGTCCAGGCCCATCGATCTTGGTATGCGTTTCCCCCCAGCCCTCTTTATGTCGGAGGATCGGTAAAAAGGTTTCCAGCACAGCATCCTGATCAGGCCCTTGGTAGTAAATGACAGCGTTCGGTCCCGCATCGAACGTATACGCCGCTACCGTCCGTCCGGCCCTCTCGTTGATCTCCTCGACAGCCCGGATAGCAGCCCGGCTCACGTCATTGAGGTAGAAGATGGGCGGATCCGTATCCAAGCACGTCGCGTGGAACGAATTACTCTCCCTCATCGTGACCTTGGCGAACGTGTCGAAATCCCGCGCCCGGATCGCGCCCTCCATCTCCGCCATCCGCTTCGGCACCACGGCCTCCGCCCTCGTCGGGAAGAGACTCGACGTCCGCACCGTCGTCTGCATGCCCGTCGTGCTGCTCACGCCCTTCTTCGCCGCGCTGACCACCAGTATGAGCGCCTTCATGTCCGGCCAGTGGCTCTTCGGCGCCACGAGCCGGGCGCGGCTGTCCGATCCGTCGTCCCGCGCGCCGTGGTCCCACGCGACATAACCACCCAGCAGGCTCCGGCACGCCGAGCCGCTGCCCTGGCGCGCGATGAGGGAGAGCTCGGTGGGCGACTGGGGCAGGGCGTACAGGTCCGCGATGGCACGCACCAGCGCCGCGAAGCCGGCGGCCGAAGAGGCGAGGCCGGCGGCGGTGGGGAAGTTGTTCGCGCTCGCGAGGCGGAGGGGGTGGGTGGACAGTTTCGGCAGGAGGGCGTCGGCGGCTTCGAGCTCGGCGCGGAGGGCGCGGAGGGATTTGAGGCAGGCGAGGGAGCGGGGGGTGGAGAGGGATTGGGGGGCGTTGTTCAGGAGCAGGGTGTCGGGGCCCGAGTAGGTGGGGGAGCAGGAGGCGGTGGTGTGGGTGCGGAGGTCGGATTGGGAGAGGGTGACGGAGAGGGAGGAGTTGGTGGGGAGGTTGAGGGAGGGGTCTCGCTTGCCCCAGTATCTGGAGTCGCGTTTCGTTAGAGCTGCTTGAGGGTTGTAGTAGGGGAGGGTGGGGTACTTGATCACTGCGATGTTCACTGGAGCGGTCGTGCTCGCGCGGTAGATCTTCTGGTCAGCCATTTGTAGGAGCCCACTCTTATTGTACAGTGAAGAATACACTGAGGAGGCTCAAAAAAGGCATTCCCACTGCATGTATTATATCCCAATTGACCGAGTAACCCCTCAGATCACCCTCGCTCATTCTCGGTGCTAATTTGAGCTCTTCGTGGCTAAACCTCGGCCTAAACCATCGATACTCTAATCCTCAATCCGTGTTTCTGCACCCTCCATCGCCCTCCAACTCCATCGCCATGGGAAACACCTCCTCCAGCAAAGTTCAACCCCCTCCAAACGACCCCTCAACAGCCGCATGCCCCATCGATCCCTCCGCCCGCGCCGCATGGCTCGAAGCCGCCGCCCAAGAAGCCCGCCCCAAACCACAACCACCCCCCTCCGCCTCCGCCTCCGCCTCCGCCTCCAAATCCGACAAACCACACCCCCTAGCCTCCTCCCGCGTCACAAGCTCCATCCCCCGCGCCCCCCACTCCCCGCAAACCACCACCCCAACCCCAACCTCGACCCCCACCCCACCACCTCCCGGCCCCGAAAACACCACCGCTCCGCCCCCGAAGAACTGGATCTACCCCTCGGAGAAGATGTTCTTCGACGCGATGCGGCGCAAGAACCACCGCCCGTCCGCATCCGACATGGCGACCGTGGTGCCGATCCACAACGCCGTCAACGAGCGCGCCTGGGCCGAGATCCAGCGCTGGGAGGGGCGGTTCGCGGCCGCGGCCAACGCGCGCTGCGGGGGGCCGAAGCTGCGGAGTTTCTCGGGGGACAGCGGGCGCGTGAGCCCGCGGGCGCGCTGGCTGGGGCTGTGGGGGTACGAGGCGCCGTTCGACCGGCACGATTGGGTGGTGGAGCGGTGCGGGGAGGGGGACGGGGTGGAGTATGTGATTGATTTCTATCGGGGGAGGGGAGGGGGGTTGGCGTTTTATTTGGATGTGAGGCCCAAGTTGAATAGTTGGGAGGGGTGGCGGATGAGGGTGGGGAGGTTGGTGGGGTTGTGAGGAGGAAGGGAGGGAGCGGAATGGGAGAGGGGTGGGTGGGTGTGTATATATGGTTTGGCATACTATAATAAAATGTACAAAAGCTTGCGGCTTCAGGCTTGCTAGAAATGCTCCAAAAACGCCAGATGTGCCGTGAGATGATGGGAGGCTAGGGCAACAAACAACAGCATCCTCCTCTTCAGCCTAATACCACAGCCAGAACGATGATAACCAAGACCACCGCCAGGATAACCAGCAAGCAACACGCCTTCCCCCTCGCACTCTTCTGATACCGGCTCGCGCTCCTCAGCTCTATATCCGCGTGCTGCGTATCCGTAGCCACATTCTGCACGTTCCCACTGATGGTATCAAGCTGCCCGCCCTGCTCGTGCACGATGTGCGCCACGTCCCGGAACAGCTCGTTCAGCTCCCCGACGCTCTGCTCGATGTTCCGTATCTCCGACTCCCGCTCCACGATCAATGAGTCCTGGAAGTCCACTTCGTCCTGCGAGGCGAGGCGGAGCTGGTCTTGCTCCTGCAGCTGCGATTGCTGCTGCTGCTGCTGCGAGGAGGGGCTGTCGGAGTACGGCTGGTTCGAAGGGTCACTCGAGTCGAGGGCTGTGCGGGCGGCGGAGGCGGATGCGCGCTCTTTCTCGAGGGCGAGGCGTTGTATGGATTGGAATTCGGTGCCTGATGCTTGGAATTCGCGGGATAGCTTCTGTTGGGTGTACTTCTGGGATGCCTGTTCGCAGAGACTGTTAGCCACGACCCGAACGGACGGAGCAATAGCATCATCGAACGCTCAAGTCTTCCCACGTCGTCAACTTCTTGACGCCCTCCCCGACCTCTTTGAACCCATCTCTCGCCTCATCCAAAAGATCGTGCACCCTTTCTCTGACTCTTTCTGTGTCCCGCTTTGTCCCGAAGAGGTTTAACTGCTGTGACAGGCGGCCGATCTTGGATGTGAGGGAGAAGAGCTGTTCGGAGAGGCTTTCGCTGAATCGGCTGAATTCTGGGTCGTCTCGATACTCGGGGTCATCGCTGCGGCGGTACGTAGTGGGCTTGTTTGGTCTGTCAGCGCGGACTTGTGGGCATCGTATGAGGGTACGTACCTGGCTCTCCAGAAGTGGCGACCGATCGAAAGACATGGCAAACAAGTTTGGACCGCGTCATTCAGAACTGGATGGGCTTGTGATTGTTTGTTGTACAGAGCGTTGCAGCCTTCAACTGACGTCGTATGTTAGCTATTTTTAGCATCAGTGCGTATCAACGCTCAGCTGAGGTACTTAGGTAGGTAAGGCTGACTCTAACCTTATTAAGGTAGGCCGTGATCTGACACTAGTACCGTTGCGGACAGTTTTCGGACACGGAATAATCTTGCTCCGGCAGGCACTTGGAAGTAAGATTACATAGTTTTATCAATACTTGAAGTCCCCAAATTGTCCCTACAATTCCTTTATCCACCTGAGGCGGTAACTATAAGAGCATACGCCAGCTATATCAGGCGGTAGTGATACCGCAATTCTCATATGACTGCTCTGCCTGATATCAGCTCGAAAACTCTCCAGAGCACAATAAGTCTCATTTACTAACACTGCAAAGAATATAATCGTTAGCGACAAGAAGAATCATCACCGAAGCATTTAGAATCACATTCATTTCAGCCCTCGATATAGAAACACATATTCTATCGATCAAACAGCGATTAAAGAGGCTAATCTCTGAAGCGATGCTAAGAATCGCAACTAGTCTCTTCTATCATAATATTATTAAGTCTCGCATAAAACGATGAAAATTCAAGAGAAAGTCAAAGAAAAATAGACTAATCAGTTCACTAGAAAGACACATCAAACGCTTTGAATCTCTCTATAACAATATACAATAACTCGAAAAACTATAATCGTTTAGTGTCTCATCGAAATAAAAATTTTCAAAGACGATTATTTTCAAAATTAAAGAAGTAGCAAGAAAACTCTCGAAACGATTCACTGAAAAGAATTATATCATGTTCTATACAATAAAATCGTTATAACAAATTTTATGAAATCTGATATATATTATACGATTTATTCGACTGAGTTATATAACATTGTATAAGCATTGACGATAGTACTGCTTAATCAACTGTATTCTATCGATACGATCGTTATTAATATTGATAATCAATCGTCTATAAGAGTTATAGAAAATTCAGAAAAGAAATCAAATCAAATCTATATCATATAGACAGTTTAACTGATCGATACTCTTCGAGAACAAGAAATCTCTATCGAGTTGCACTAAATATTAATTCATATCGATATATCGAATAACGAATAAGCTGATACAGAGACGAAGAAAGTTATCAACTAAAGATTCAGACTAATATATAATAAAGTAGTAAAAAGAGACACTGACGAGATCGGTTCTCAATTAGTTATTAAATATAGAATAATAGTAACGATTAAAACAGCTATTAGAAAATATATCTATCAACAATAAGTCAAGAAGTGAGTCTCTGAGTTACGCGATAGTACTCTAAGAAAGATTTAACTCACATCGTCTAACAAAATTATACGATTACACGTTAGAATTAAACGAGCTAAAATATC
Source organism: Evernia prunastri (assembly GCA_003184365.1). NCBI lineage: Eukaryota > Fungi > Ascomycota > Lecanoromycetes > Lecanorales > Parmeliaceae > Evernia > Evernia prunastri. The sequence goes on along the minus strand of NKYR01000183.1, from coordinate 28,799 downwards.
GTTAATTATTTAAATTCGAATCGAAAAGATTGATCTCAATATCTTTCTATTCAGTAGAAGAATATCAGATATCGACAATAACAAATATGAATGCGAACGAATCAGACAGACTATTCGCTATCTGCTATACGAATATAGACGCTTTATAAAGCAAAAAAGTAGACTTTAAGCGACGAAAAGAAGAAAGATGTCAGAAGAGATAATAATTTATGAGAATATGCTAATCGTCCCTCGCTATATATTTATAAAGACGGATTTTATATAAAATACGAGACTTATTGAATAATTTCGAGCCCTAAATAAAGAATAACAAGAAGGATTCGTAGAAGTATAATATTAAAAGTAGAACGAGGTCAAGAGGTGAAGAGCTCAGCGCTGTAGAATATCTCTTCACAAGAATATATGCAACAGAGCAACAGGTGGATCCACATCGATTTATATAATCTCATTTCATTGAGATGATGCGATTGATCAGATCTATTGATAGATTGATTACGTAATCTCGCATAGTTGATCCACTAAGGGTCGAACTTCAGGGTAGTATAAATAAATCAATCAATCAATCAATCAAACCTACAATTCCTTTGTTGGCTCGTGACTACCATCGGCCTTGAATCGATCCGCGGAATACTTGAAAATGTCGCCGTCACAAAATGGGTCTAATACTACTGAGACTAATCCAGCGTATGATCTACAGGTTACCTACTGTAACCCGAACTCCCCAGCTTCTAAGTTAGAGGGTACTTTGCGCTCATGACGCGGGGAACTATCCGTTTTCGTCTCTCTCTGTGACCGTTCTCGCCTCTCCTTACCATTACATACATTGCATACGATCCAAGCACCAAGTTCATGGAATTAGACTATCTTGATCTGCGCAAAGAGTCACCCATCGCTACCTATGTCGATCATTTCTATGGCGAGTCACTATTGCGAGTGCGTATATGCGCTCGGCCTATGTTGCCTGTAAGAGATTGAGATATGCAACTACGGCACGTTTTTATACCAACGTCTCGCTCCCAATCTCAGTATCCTATCGGGTACCGCCATAAGTATGGCTTAGCTCGTCGAGCTCGTTACCGGAATTCAGGAGTACACAGTCGAAGTGGTCTCTTCTCTGTTTTCTTCTCTGGATCATATTGCCCATGAGACTACGAATTGAGTGTGGGAGATACTGAGTAAGCCTGGAAAGGTCATCGAATGTTGCTTAGAACTATCTCAGCTCCTTCTGAGCCCAGCTCTGCCATGATCTGCTGTGGTTCAGGCCCTGTCGGCTTTATACACCGGATACACCGTAGATCCTAAGCGATGGAAGGTCGAAAAAGGCTGTATGGCTTAAACCAATATGCAGTCTGCAGAGACAATACCTTGCCGAACTTATCAAACGGACCGAATGAAGTGAATCGGCGATGATCCAAAACAACTCACTGCCTGATCATGCGTGTGAGGCATTTCTCAGTCCAATCCAGCAAGCAGATGAAGCCCGTGTAGCGGGGTCTTCTGCGCACCTGAAGGCTGGAAAACGTTCATATTAAACCCTCTTCCCTCCACTCGGACTCTGCTCTTGTCTTCAATCATTGAGAGCATCCTCCATCAGCAATTTGTCTTCTTCTTTTATTACTAACAGTCGTATTGGACAACAGATTATCGTTAACTGAAGCTTACCACTCATACAAGCATGCACTTCCTCAAGACATTCGGTGGCATCAGCACCCTCTACGCTGTACTCACCACCTGCGCCACAATGCTAGCTCAAGCTGCAGCCGCGGGCGATCTGTCAGCCGAAAGTAATTTGAAAAGTAGGGATGAGTCGACCGACAAAACAGCCATCGTCAACGTCTACTCCGGAGGTACCTGCGGTGGCGGCTCTACCTCTTTTACTCAAGTTAATGGTGGAGCTATATGCCATTTCAATGGCGGGAATTCCATCGAGGTCTCGGCAAAGTATGCGAATATTTACTATATATTTTAATTCATCCCTTGACATACTTCTCGAACCTTTGCCGCCCCCCGCCCTCCGCTCCCCATCCTCCTATCCTTCTCCTTCCACCACCTCTTTCCTTTGAAAGCAAAAATTTATGCTGACAGGCGGTAGTGGCTGTTCCACGAGCACTTGGAGCGGCAACAACTGCCAAGGGTCTTCCAAGGGTATTCCCAACTCGAGCTGCTTCTCGGTCCCATTTGCCTCCGTCTTGGTTACCTGCTGAGTGGCACCATTGTGGCACGGCAGAAGGGGCCGTGGGGTTTTCAGTGGTGGGAAAGTGAGTGGGTGAAGAAGTGACTAAGTGAATGTATTTTGCTGCAGTGTGAAAAGGAATTGGATGGGAAGACTGAACTGTATGGCAATGAATGTTGTGGTCGGACACACTGGCATAACCTGTCGTTAAAATAGTGCTACTTAATCTTGACGACTTTTGTGTTCCTATATCTCGTAGAGACCATTGGGCAAACAACTACATAGCAGGGGATCCTGACCCGGGAACTCTTGTAGATATAAGCTGTCCGCCTGCTGATGCAGGCTTGTTTTCCACATGTTTTTTCCAACATACTTGTATTGGGCAATAGGAGGTCAGCTTGCCCGCATTAGCGCAAATGACTACTCTAGTCTTAACAACTTAGTAACAACTACTCTATGTGACTAGATCATTATTCAATTCCCTTTTTAGACCGAAAAAGTGGGTAGACCCCCCCAATCAATCAATCAATCAATCCTTTCAGGCCTGAGACATCCCACTTTCCGCCACCACAATGGCATAAATTTATTTCTCGTCCTTTGGCTGGGCTAGACTTGTAGAGGTCTTATCATACCACACTAAGAGTCTACCGGCTGTGAATCCATCTCCTTGCTAGAATTCATGTCTTAAGCTAGCAGCAGCAACGCCGTGGCGAGGATATATGATCTCTTTGTTGGTCAAGGTGGGCAATGAACAAATAAAGTTGAGCGCATGCCCGAGAGCTACGGTCCCGTCGTTCACGTAAGCCTAAACAAAGTCCACGTCAAAAGACTCTGGGCGGTCTGATGTCCTTTGTACTGGATCTGGATATCTGCGAGATGCTAATTCCGTTTCTCACCAACTCCACCGCCGTCGCCGTATACCCATTAGCTCTTACTTGTCGACAATCCCTCAACATTCGCAGGAGAAGATATGGTATCGGGTAGGGTATCCGTGTGATGTGCTGCGTAGGTATCACTATTTGAGAGCAAGTAGCGCACAACGCTGTCTCGACCTTCAGAAATCGCTGCTTCTAAGACCCCAGCCCCCGCCACTGTTGCTCCACGCTCGACGAGAGAGCGTACTCGCCATAGGCACGTCGCTATTTATGACCCATTTTGTCAACAACGAGGCTAAATCAAGGAAATAGTAGACGACAAAAAAACGCGACAATTAGCTTACCATCATCGATTGCACTGGTCACCACTCCTCTGAGAACGTTTTGCTCATGAAATCCCGTATCGATGTCAGCACCATGCGCGAGCATATAGTCGATATAGTCAAGACGATCATGTCGTATGGCAATATTGATCTGCGAAGTCCCTCCACTTGCTCCGTGGGGCGCTGCTGGCGATACAGATCTGAAACAGTCTGGGTCTCTGTTGAAGAACGCATCAGCTAGAGACAGCGAGCCGAGAATTGCTGCTGATCGAAGGCATTGCCACGGTATCCTAACGATGACGGTTCCGTCTTCGTTGGAGGAGAGGAAGGCGTCCCAGAGATAGGCGAAGACGTCGACCTGATTGGATCGGGCGGCTGTCTCGCACAGAGTCGTCACTAAGGAGGGGCAAGGTATGTTATGGCATTTGGGACCCGCGTGGGAGCAGTATGAATCGAGTTGTTCAGGTCGTAAGCTGGGAAGAGTTGTTTCAAAGAACGCGCGGGTAGAGTCAAGATCGCCAGTCGAGCAGAACGTATGAAGTGCAGAATAAGATGGAAGGGTATCCAAGAACTGTACAGAATCTGTTGAGTTGGAGCCGTTATCGTTCATTATAGGGAGTCGAATACGTCTTGTAGAGCTGCTTATATTTACGATCCAGAGGAGTGGACTGCCTTTTCGTTGATGGGCAACAGCCCAGCTTTATACTACGAAGTATACTATCTACACGTGACGAGCTTGATAAAGCTCTTACCGAGCTCGCTAGACAAGCAACTCGCATCGAGTTGCCATTGAAATTACATTTTTAGAGGCCGTGAACCCTCACCATATATCAACAAAGAAGCAGTCACCCTCCTAGTGGGACAGAGAGAGTAGCAGGGGAGCAAATCCCTGAGTTGGAAATGATAAAAATACACCGTCAGAGTTGGAACGATTAAAAAACCAGCAGGCTCGTCAACATTGAGAAAAATAGGCCAGAAGATTCAGTCTAGTATGGTCATAAAGAACGCCGTCTTGTCTCATGCTTCACCAAAAACGCCAGAGAAATTGCTGCGCGTATCAGGTATGGCTCGTACTCTGCAGAGTAGGATCTAGTAGTTTTTGGGGCCGATAAGGTGCTTTCTGACATAAGCAGGCGCAGCGCACTGCCCGCTTCTACGGAGTATGTCTGCGCCGCTCATTCTCGCCGGGAAAACAACAAATCTCGGAACGCTACTGGACACTGTTCCAATATCAGTCAATTGCGACGGGCAACAGCTGTCAGTACACCAGTCCGAGCCATTCATTGATTGATCAACGTTCATTTACAGTCGAGCCAATCCTTTTGGAAGTATACAACTCCCGATCAATCGCCTGGGCATTCACAAAGGTCGATCTGCTCATTGACTGATTCATCCTGTTTTCAACCCCCTTTGTCATTTTGACGACCCATGTATTTTGAATGTAAATTGAAAGAATATATGGATATGCGTCAGGGTTGCAGGAGGTGTGGTTGTATTGGGGGCGAGTCGCAGATTGTGGGTCAAGTTTGATAATGTTTCCACGTCTCGCCGCTCAGTTGCATCGAAGGATTTAATCGACATGCCGAGACGATCAATACAAATGAGGGCGCTTTTTACTATGAGATCGATCTCAAAACGTCGTCCATTGTCCGCTGTCCCTAATTTCCCAGCTGGAACCCTAGATATACTTACGAGACCGTGGGTGTAACATGGAATCCGGTAATATCACAAAGCACAGCAATGGATATGTGGGATCATATGAAACGCTCATCCTGCTTGAAGTCATCACGAATCCGTGTAATACTTACCAAGCAGAGGCAACCAAGCCATGCCTCACTCTGCAGACGACAAGTTTTTCAAGCTCTTTCTCCTTTGCTCTTATATAGCTTTTCAATTTTTGTCTTGATACAGTCTTTCTTATTCACATCCTGTTCTTATGTGCTTGACGATATACACTCGACAAGTCGTCTGGCCTACATTGATTGTAATCCAGTCTTATTGCTGCTTTCTGTCAAAGCTTTTTCAGAGAGTACTTCACTGTTGTAAAAAATCTACAAGATGTTTCTGATATTCTATTTGATTTCTTTCGTCATCATAAATTATGATTATCTTGTCAGCGCCGTAGCTCAGCCTAAACATGAAGCACATGTGCATTACAAGAAAGATGAAAGCCTTCAACTCTCACATCAGCTGAAGTCGAGGGTAGATACTATCAGCCCAGCCCTATTCGGTAAGTATCTTACAAGAAGGTGGAGTCTGGCCTTAACGTGAACTAGGCGGTCAGGTCAGTTGGACAGATATGACATCTGGGGACGGAACTGAGTCAGGCAATGATAAAGATGGTATCTGGTACCTCAGTGATGCCATCCAGCTTTATCTCCAACGCGTCCAAAAGGAAAAGCGCACGGGTGTTTTTTGGGCAGGCGGAGCGACGACTGAAGACGATTTCGAAACTGTCTACGAATTTGTGGAGATCAACTTGAGTGACAACGGACGAATAGCAGAGCAGGTTTTTCCCTATGCAGATTTCGAAAGAATGAGACTAGACGGCAACAATAAGAACAACCTTTGGTGGAGGGCGATAAATCGAATGTCCAAAGGTAAGAAGATAACCGAATCTGCATCCAAATGTTTCGGTACTAGACACTGATCGAGTGACAGCTCTCGCAGCCGGGGCCACAAATGGCGTGGCATACGTATATCTGAAGAACAACAACTGCAGAACGTTATTCTCACCTCCATCTCAAAATCCACAGGACAGTACGAACACTTTCCTTCTTGACCTGACTCATTTACATTCGGCCACAATCAGCTTACTCTGATTCAATAGACGATCCCACTGCGAATGGACAAGCTACAAACGGGGAAATTTTCTACTACGCTGAACTACCCATGCTCATGCGGAACATGAACATTCAGCAAATCAAAACATTCTCAAAAGTTAACAGGAAGTTTGTGGTCAATACAGAGTGGGATGTGAACGTGGTAAGTACTCTACTATACCATCGAACGTTCCTCATATACTTATTCTCTATTACCACTTTTAGGACTTGGACAAACCTAGGAACTTTCTCCCAGACATTGCAATGGATGCAACACCCATCGTTCTTCCTCAAGCAGCTGGACGACCACCTTTGAAGCGGAATAACTTGCCCTACGTTTCAACTACAGCACCCTTTTCGAGTCAAGGAAAAAGCACTCCCTATCCTTCAAGCGGGTTCTCCAGAACGCTTTCAACAGGTACTGGTCTCTACAGCATAAGTACCGCCTCTTCGAGCAATAAAACTATTTTCGCCAATTCAGTAAGCCATTCGATAGCAGTGTCCTTGAGATCAAGTAGCACGGCATCCAGCTCCTTTGTCAATCCGCCAGACTCCAGTGCAAATACACACAATATGAGCGTGACCGGTCCATCCAGCGCGCCCAGAAATATTGCTAGCAGTGGAACAGGTACCAATGTCGGCACGACAGGCTTAGCTAGACTCAGCTCGAAGATTGGAACCATGCAATCACCAGGCAATATCTCCACGTCATCCTTGACTACCCTCAGAATCTCACGTAGTTCCCTCCCGTCAACTTTTGCTAGTCAAACCGCATCGCCTGGAACAGTGCCCGCAGGAATTCAGTCCAAAACAGATTACTCACCATCTACCGACACGGCAGGCTCGAGCTTTGCTCTGAACAGTCCCTCATCGTCTGTGACAACATCTATAAATTTGAACCCTACTGGCGCCGTAGCTAGATCTAGTGCTCAGGCATTAAAGAGTCAGATCATAGCGATTGGACCCAAAATCCAATCTTACATCAATAAGCCGTCCGTAGAGGCGGCTCAAGACGCGATAAATGCACTCAGAGGAACGCTTCCTAAGGCCCAGGTATGACAACCTCTCCTATGACCTTCCATTCTTAGAGTCTCGAAAATCCATTGTTGCTAACATCATGGAAAGGAATTCTCAGCTTCTATTGGTCCTGGAACTTCACCGAAACCTTGTGGTGTTAGTTCGGACCCCATCACCGACATCTTCAATGCAGCCACATGTTTGACAAAGTCAATAAATGACGCGGTTTCGGACATCGAACCTGGTTTAGATGACGACTTTTCCAATATCGATGAAGTAACATCAGATCTGTCAGACCTAATCGACCTGCAGAAACCACTCGAGAATGACAGTGAAGATGATGACGAGCCCTCCCAGTCTCAGGGTTCTCAAACTCCATCATTGACCAAATCATCGACCACTTCAGCATCGTCTTCCGGCTCTCGCAGTCAATCATGCTCAGCCTTTCAAACGGTGAGCGACTGCCGTGTATCGTGTGCCAGCAGTGCAAGCTGTAGCACAACCTGCTATTCGACGTCAGTCGGGTGCAGCGCTACAGGTACCACTTCGACAGTCAGTGAGTCTGCGGCCGCGTGCGTCTTCAATCCTGCCTCGGATGTCCCATCGCAGACAATACCCTTGGCGGCGTTCATCACCACGGCTTGGTGGGACTATGGTATTTCATGTGCAGGCTCCTGTACGGATTTTACGCTGCCGCCGTCGTCTGTCTCGTCCAACGGTGACTTTACGGTCTCGCTTGCATCTTCTTCGAGTGGTCAATTTGCAACGACAGGCGCTTCTATGACATTGAATTCAGCAATGCCCACCGTCACTTCTGTTCACGGTAAATCAGGCTTAGCAAGTAGCGTGCCATCATCTGCGTCCGCAGGGACTTTACCAACAACGACGTCCCTCAACTCGAGCTCTCTCCAGGCATCCATGTCTGCTTCTGCCGACTCCATTTCATCGATTGCTGCCCAGAGCTCTGCAATGATCACCCAGAGTCCGATTTGTGTACCAGGGTAAGTCCGCCCCTTTTCACTGCCATTTTTGGGATTAATAGCCGTCTGCTAACGAGCTACTCACAGCGAGAACACTGGTGGCGGCAACGGGGGAGTGGAAAACTGTTTAGCAGCTGCGTTCTGCGAATGTTCGAGTGGTAGCAATGCGGGAACATACGTCACTATGAGCACCGGCAGTAATCACTGTGGTTACACCACTTACCCACCGAGCTCTTTGACGTGGAACCCTTCGGATCAAGTCTGCACGCTCGGTCTTTCGGCTTCCGCTTCTTCAGCATCGGCTCTGAATCCCGCTCCTGCGGTGACAAAAGGCCAGATCATCTACACGAGCACCCAGCTCCCCACCTCCGGCGTCGGCACTACTCTTTTAAGCTGCACATCAACGACCACAGGTCCCGGGTTTGCGGGCTTCGAATCCACGGCCTGCGTCGGTAGTAGCACTCCCCTGACCACCATATTTCCGCCCGTGAAAACGCCAACAGGAGACCCCGTCCCTCCTACTTGCAATAAACCCTGCGACCCGCAAGACGCCTCGTGCCAAGGCGATCCGAACCGTTACGTCCCCGATCCTGTCTTCTTCGAAGCCGCCATCGGTGTCGTCTGTGGGCCCGCCTGCTCCGCCGGCCACGGCTGCTATTCCTTCACAGACCGATTCCTCGTCGCCGGCGGCACCGAGTCCCTCGTCTCTTCGTTCGAATGCTCCACTCTCCAAACTGCGCCAGGCGGCAACAGCAGCCTCGACTGCGAGCCCGACGACTGGGAGAATAACCCTCCGCCGTATTGGTTGGCGTCGGGCATTGCGATAAATTTAGGCGTCAAACTCCTCGATACGTCGTGCCAATGGAAGATCGATAGCGATGGCTGTAATAAGTACCTGAGTAATTCACTCACGGGCTGTCCGGCCGGAGGCGTCGATTCAGTAGGGTGCGTGGCTTGGACGGTTGGCGCCGGGGCTGCGAGCCTGTCAGTGGGCGATTGGGCGAAACAGAAAATTCCGACTTGATCGATTAAAGGGAGAGGGAAACTGCCAATTCCCGGGGGCTCAATGCGCACGTGGAGGCTGAGGTCATGTGGATAAGGCCTCCTTCCGGCGATCCTCGAACGTTTTCGAGTGCCCGCATGTGTATGCCACGAGAAATTCTGGTGGTCTTTGCGGATTCTAATTTTTCGGGCTGACGACGAGACCTAAGTGCTTCAAGTCAGATCTAAAGTCTCAAGGCACGTTTTGAGGTGGAGAGTAAGATCGAAAAGATCGTTAGCAAGAAGGCAACAATATAGAAAAGAAGGTTAATCTGATGGAACTGAGGAAGAAGGATGTGAGTCAGTTGACAGATTCAATATTGTAAATTTTTATCGTAAAGTAGTTAATGCTACTCAGCAATAATACGTTCGTTATAAGATTAGAATATCTGACGATCAGGGCGAATAAGATGGATAGTCCTACCTTTGCCTTAGTTCGTCGGCGACAATGAGGTGCTTCGCTCACTCTTCGAAGACTGCGAAACTATGTATACGGTCAATTTCGGTAACGGTGACGGTGACGGTGACGGTGGGGCGTGGGGTGTGGGGTCCATGATTAGTCAGAGTGACTGGGGGTGTTCGGAGCTGGGTTGGTTCTGAGGTACTACGGTACCTAAGGTATCTTTAAGGTGAGTATTTTAGGTACTTTACCTACCCTATTTTCTATGTCCATACATCTCGATGATTACGGCAAACGATCTAGATACTGCTTCGAGGCTCGACTTTTTACCTTCTAACGTGTCAGTCCCAGTTTACACCGTGGAGTACCTACACTATCACACAGTCACCCCTCTTGTTTGTCATGCCTGTACCCTTTTATCCCGGGGGCGCAGGCGCTAATGCACCTCGAATCCTTGAAAAGGCAAGCTGAAAGCTGTGGCTTCCTCTACTCCTGCATCATGCCTGTGAAACATCTTCCCAAGTCATGCATGCTTTGCTAAAATAAATAGATCTGCTACTTCGTTTGATACCTACTTACTTTCTTTCGTTCGTAGATGGATCAACGGGAAGTGAACAAATCAGCATCCCCTCTTCCACCCGAAACTAGCTTGCTTGACCACCTTTGTTACCCCTCAGTATCAGATAATGCAGGCTGGCGTAATCGATAACCCTCGTTGAAAATGTTTTGTAACCCTGCCCTTTCCATTTCTTCCTTCGCATTTCACACACACACACACACACACACTTATACACATCTTCGCGACGCCATTTTGCTGATAGAATCAAAAGTGACGCGTCTACAGCAAGGTTACTGCCCATCATCTTGCCTCGCGTTTCACAGACCTTGTGTTGAAACCTCACTTTTCTTTCTTACCCTGCCCACCAAACCACCCTCGCCTTTTCATTCCAGGCACGCACTTGCACTCCCTTGATGACAGTACACGTACGAACCTAAAGGTCAGCCATCATGGCTCCACCGCCTGCACGAAATCGCGGTCAAAGCCAAAAATTCACCACCACTCTGAGGACAGTCTGCCAATCTTACCCGTCAAACACGTGTCTGAGAGAGCTCCTTCAGAATGCTGATGATGCTGAGGCTGATGAGATCGAGTATGTGCTTGATACGAAGACTTACGACGGGCCTTTGCTCCACGACGAACTCTTAGATTATCGTGGGCCTGCCTTATTGGCCCGAAACAACAGCGTCTTTTCTGAAAAAGACTTCGACAGTCTATCTTCCGTTGGTGACTCTGGAAAGCGTGAAGACCCAGCTTCTACAGGCAAGTTTGGTCAAGGCTTCAACTCCGTGAGTCACTCTGCTCGGTCGCAATGTACTCAATTCGATTAGCTAATGTATCCTTAGGTATATCACTGGACAGATGGGCCATGGATCTATTCCCGCAATTGGCTCCTTATTTTGGACCCTCATGAGAGATGGTCGGCGTCCGATGAGATTAACAAGCCCAGAGGTCCCACTTGGGATGTTGTAGGCAACCAGAACTCTGTCGAGATCCAAAATCACATGAAGGCCTTGGGAGCTTTCAATTTTGATCATCGACTGGACTTTGATCAAACAATAATACGTATTCCTTTGCGGACCGAAGCCCAAAAAGAAACCAGCAAGATCTCCAAACATGCGATATCCACCAGTGATATCAAAGTAGCCCTCGAAGAATTCGGAGGGGAAATTCGGGCGGGCGGTCTGCTGTTCCTGAAGCATATACGCAAGGTCACCATAAGAGTCGACGACACCATTGTCCTGACAGCCCAAATAATTGAGGACGATTCCTGCGACACAAGGTACGCCTCAGGCTTGATAAATTTTGACCGCAGGTCACTGACCAAGGGCGGATCCAGGAGAGGACTGTCAAAGGACTTCAGACGGCTGTACGCCCCACATCCAACGGAGACCGGTCTGGTTGATGTGTCAAAGATGTTTGAAGTAAAGAGCAAATACTCAGATACTAGAGGCACTCGGACAGACAACTATCTAGTCCATCATACCATGACAAGATCTTGTGGCAACGAAGAACTCGATACGTGGGCTCGCGAATTGAAGCTCTATCCTTGGGTGGCAATTGCGGCACCACTCGCAAGGACTTCTCCGGACGGACCATTCTCTGGACGGCTTTTCTCCACTCTGATATTGCCAATTCCAACGAAGCAACCCGTCCATATGCACGGCTTGTTTGCGATAGCACCTGACCGGGCGAGACTAGGCTTCGAGAATCTCGCTATGAAATGGAATGAGTACATGTTCAAGGATCGTATCTCCGCTGCGTGGACCAAATTGCTCGTACACCGCAGCCCTCTTTCATGGCAAGCAGAGGGCTTCGGTTTATGGCCACGCGCTGGTTTGTCCCACTCTGACCCATGGACTCGATTAGACGATTGGATAGTCGACAGGATTGTGGCAGATAATCTGAAAGTATGGAACGCCATCAGTGGCTGTTGTGTTGCGCTTGACGAAGGATTCTTCTCCAACTCCAGTGCGAAGGACACGAAATACGTCACATCACTCGCCCAGATCCGAATGCCCGTTGTGATTTTGGAACAGACCCTCCTACAGAAAGTCGAGGAACGGGTCAACAGCCACGCCAAGAGGCTCAAAATGCGGACACCCACCACTGTGCGTCAATTCGTTCGCGATTGCAACGAGCTCATGTCAACATTATCAAGGGATGTGTCGGCCTCCATCTTGGAACACTGTCTCCTGGACGCCCTTGATAGTGACTTAAGGGGCGAACCCAGAGTTGTACTTTACCGTGACCTGCACGGCATCCGTCTGTGGCCCACGGTTAATGGTACGTTGGCGACAGTCCCCCCCAACGGAGCTCTATTCCTTCCACGAGATGTGGCCGAACAGCAACTATTCTCTGGTACAAGAATGCAAGAGACATTGAATACCAACGAGCTTGCACCAGCCGTTCGTGAGTTACTGCGAAGTGATATTGCCTATCTCAGTGATGTGATGAGGTTCCGTGCTCTGCATGACTTGGCGGAAGACTGGCCAAAGATGTACCAAGGCGCCTTCCAGCATGGAGACACAAACGACATCAAGGAACGGACTCTGGATTTAGACCCATTAATCCATAAGGTCTGGACGTGGATGTCTGATAGATTAGTAGAAGAGAAGCAAAGACTCCCCTCGAGCCTCAATAGCACATGGCTTGTTCCCACCGACGACTCCCGGATCAGGCAGATTTCACCCAGCAGCGATTGCCCCCAAACGCTCATAATTGAGAAAGGGGAAACCCTAGCCAATTTCTTGCTCCCGGCTCTATCTCGCATTTCACTCTCAGCGTCGCCGCTGTTGGATACTGATGCGATGCCAGCAAATGCCGTAAAATTTTTGCGCAAGCAGTCGAGGACAAGTCCGGGCCTACGGCTAACATGTCAAGACTCTCTCGAAACATTTGTGGATTGGCTAGTGGCTGGCCAACAGATCCTCCATTCGGCATCCACTCAGCAGAGAAAGATGGTATCGAAGCATCTCGAAAAGCTTGTGAGAGATAAAAGTCATTCTGAGTCTTTGCCACCAGGTCTTGCAAGCCAGATGCGTAAGTTACCTCTTTTCAGCAAGACAACGTCGGTCACACCGTACAAGTAAGTCCACGAATGCCTCCAAATGCTTCCATTAGCAGTATTGACTTGATTGTGTAGAGAGCGGTTCCTCACTATGTGCAGTCTGGATCAAAACGGCCGTTTGTGCGAGGCGCCGTCTGATCTTCCACCTCTCCCGGACATTGAAGGAGTGTCTTTCTACGATATCTCTAATGCAAGCGAAAAATACCTCACCAGGCAACTTAAGCTGCTCGAGAGGTTAAGCATGGAGCAGATTCTAACTCAGTATCTTCTACCATGGATGGCAATGACCGAAGATATTGCCTCCATGCCAGCTAAAGCGGCCCTCGTTGATTGGATATTTGACCACTCCAAGGTTCCTACAGACTCGTGGAAAACGAATATCATGAGCCAACCAATCGTACCGCTCCCGGTTTGTAATGGCAACATGCGATATCGATGCTTGAAGGATCTTGTCGATCCAACATCGGTCTACGACGTGCTCTACTTCGAAGAGGAGAATGTATTTCCTTGCCCGGAATTCTACGCACGTCACAGGATAGCTTTTCAAGCGTGCGGCATCAATGCTGGGTTCAATAAAGATACAGCACTGGATCGTGCCAGGGTCTACTCCCAATGTGGTGCTGACAAACAAGTACTGATGGAAAAGGTTGCTCAACTATTGCAGGGACGAGTGCCATTGGAAGTCAGCAATGCTGACCTTCCAATTGACGAAATCCGGGCTCTGGAGTGGCTTCCCGGGGTCTCTATAACCGGAGAGATGGCACTATTCTCTCCTAAAGTTTGCCGTGGAGCAGATGAAAGCCATTTAGTTGACAAAGTCTGGGGAACTTTGAGTTTCACAGTCAATAAGTATTGGAGAAAGGTTCTTGGTAAGTGTTCAATTCAGATGTTATTCTGCCGCTGCTGATGATCTTAGGCTGGGATCAGGACATACCAACAGAGGTACTTCTTCAACAACTGGACCATTGTCTAGAAGAAAGAGATTATGAGAAAGTGGACAAGCTCCTGCTGCAAATCAAATCCACGGACTATCCCCGATTACAGTCGAAAGCATGCATTTTAGGGCGTCACAGAGACTATATGAGTCCACGAAGATCGTTTCGTCCTCGCTCCATGCTGAATATATACCCATTAGCTCCTTATGCTGATGAGGTTGATGAGGACTTCGCCAAAGATCATGCACCGTTGCTGGCGGTACTGGATATTCGGCATGAGCCATTAGTTGAGGATCTTCAATACGTGCAACAGTCTCTGGATAAATCCAATCAAGGGCAGTTGAACGATCGCGACCTTCGCATTGCAATTGCCACTTTGCAGATATCGGCTCGTCTGCGTTACGACCCCATGGAGTTGCACATCCCTGACACAACTTGTACGCTCAGAAATCTATCCGACATCGTGCATGGAGATCGAAATGTCCGCAGCGACATCTCTAGCTTCAATTTCACCCATCCCGAAGTGTCAGAGTATCTCATCAAGGCGCTTGAGATAGAGAACTCCTTCGAACGCATGATCAGAGAGGACATCAAGTTCGAAGACGAAGATGAAGACGAGTATACACAACGAGAAAGTCTAACAACGGTCATATGTGACACTCTTGGGCGATATCCCATTGAAACTACTTTCAACGAGTTCTTAGCCAATGCCGATGACGCCGGGGCAACAAAAATGTCTTGGACAATAGATGACTGCCAGGCTGGGCCTCACAAGTCTGACTCACTGCTGGCACCCGAGTTGGCATCTTTTCAGGGTGCAGCACTGATAGCCTACAATGATGGGATCTTCTCGGAGAAAGACTTTGCTGGGTTCAAAGAGATTGGACAGGGAGGCAAAGGAGACGATGCTACAACAACAGGAATGTTCGGTAGGGGCGCCCTGAGCATGTACCACTTCACCGATGTGCCTATGATACTATCAGGTGGCTACTACTTGATCTTAGACCCTCAACAGGAGCGCCTCCCAAGAAACAAGCACCACACGCGCAAGGCGGGAGTAAAGTTATCGCTTGAAACGGCGCGCCGCATCGCAGAAGACCAACTCACCCCTTTCGACGGTCTTTATGGGTATGACAAGAGCAACGATTATTTCAACGGTACTATTTTCCGGTTCCCTTTCCGTGCCCATGGTGTCAAGACCACCCTCAAAGATGCGACCCAGCCTGTCGATTCAAGAATGGCTCGGGAGTTGTTCGAGGACTACTTCCAGACGGCCCGTGTGTCACTGTTGTTCTTGCCAAATGTCGAAGACCTTGAATTCCGTATTCGAGGAGATGACCGCCCCATGTGGAAGGTCTCTGCACATCGCTCTGAAAGCTTGGAAGATCCAGATGTCTTCCGAAGAGTCACAATAAAGAGTGCTAAAGAAGGCTACCGAACCGAGACGGATGTTTGGCAGGTCGGCATAACAGACATAGAGCAAAGCCCAGAGGATGTTAAAAAAGTCGGTAAAAGCTCTTCAAAGTTGACTGAGTGTGGGATTGCTGCTTGTCTCCAGCAGGGAGCATGGGACTCTGACATGAACTCGGGTGATGGGAAGGTGAGACCAGTGGACCTATACAAGGGTCCAATGGAGGACATTGACCAGAAAATTTTCTGCAAATTGCCCACCAGTTCGGGGTCTGACCTACCCGTTTCATTCCACGCCAGCTTCGCGATAACCGGAGATCGCAAAACCATAGCGTTTGAGAATCATAGCGAGATCGCCATTTGGAACCGCTGGCTCCTTGCAGACTGCCTGCCCAGGTTTTATCTGGACTTCCTTGTGAACCTGTCGCCAAGGCTTGGCGATGAGGCTTTTCGATTTTGGCCGCCCAAGCCAAGTACCGGGTCCTTGCAAACGCTTTCTAATACTGTTGCTTTGGGCTTTTGGGACAAGATAATGGATGTAGATCACATCCATGAGAAACTGTATCCGGCCGTGATTTTGGATGCTCCAGCAGCCTTTCAAGGCGCAAACGATTTGCGGAGAGCGAAACCACGAAAGACCAGAAAATTGCACGAGGTGAACCCACTGGGTAATGCCCACTTTGACTTCCTGCCAGAAGCCATCTCCGAAAAGCTCGGGCCTCTCTTCGTCAATCTACAACTCAATAGGGTGCGCCCTCCGCGACGTCTTTGGGAAGACCTCAAGCATACGGCTTCTGGTTCTCAATTTACTGAACTGAACTCACCTTTCCTGGCTAAATTGCTGCAAAAAGAGTCAAATTGCAAGCATCTCGAGATGTTCCTCTCTAAATTTACGAAAGAGAACGAGAAAGCCGAGGCAATGGCAATGCTACTGGAAGTGTTGGTACCTGTTACTGATGGACAAGATGTTACGCCTTTGCATATCCTCGATGGATGCAGGGTGCTGCCTAGACCGTCATTGGATGCACCTTTGGGGCTTTTGACATTGAATCCTCCAGCCGACTCGGAATGGCACTTTGTGGCAACAGTGGAAGAGCAGGAGCTGTTTGCTTTCGCGTGTGATTCTATGGTCAACACTAGATCGTTATCGCGAGCATTTATCAAGATAGAGGGAGGAGAAGTTACGAAACGGCTCGGGAACCCAATCAGAGAGATTATGAAGGCCCCTTTCAATGTTCGCAAATTAGAGATTGGTGATGTCGGCCCTTTGCTGGCGCGTCCCGACTCACTATCTGCTCTGGATACGTCTTCCGACAAACGGGACAAATGGACCCAGAAGATGTGGACTTATCTTAATCTTAGGTTCAAAGCGCTGAAGAGCTTTGAAGAAGGGGTCGCCAAAGCAGAGCCAATGACGACAGAAGACCTATTGTCAGAGGCCGGCGTTTGGGACGCAGCCATCTATCGGTTTACCAGAGACAAGCAATGGCAGTATATCACACCACGCCAGTTCACAGGAGATCCCTGTATCGTGGAGCCGACCAATGAGCAGCAGCGAAAAGTTTGCGCTTTGATACCTGGCTTGCGGTGTCTAGATCCGAGCTGCCTACCATATCTCCTTTCTGAGCGCGAGACCGACATGAATCATGTTCCTTCGTTTGGACGATTTCTAGATGCTCTCCAAAAGATTGAACGGCTCAATACGATGAAAATCAATCCGTTTCTGGCCAAAGTACTGCCACCCGAAGCCAAGGAGACCCTTCGAGGACTACTGATCACCTTCCTAGAGAACTACTCGAAGTCAAAAGACGTCCCTCACAGAAATATCCTCCGGAGTCTACCGGTATGGCCTTGCATAAAACGTGCTGAGTATTCCAATCTTTCTGAGCATCTTACGGCTGAGGAAGCTTGGTTCTTCGCGCACAAAGCTATGATCATGCCCTGGGTGAAAGGCATTGGTCATTTTGTCGATCCAGCGGTGGTGGAAAGTGAAGAATCATCGCTGTCGAAACTCGATGTCAAACTGACCACCGTCGACGCTTTCTGGCAACACGTCAAAAAGGATCTTCCTTCCAAGGTCAGCAATAGGCTCTCAAGGCATCATCATCTACGACTCGTTCAATATTTCGTACGATACTGCATCAAGCCCTTGGACAAAATCGCTCCAAATGGCAATGGCGCTTTAGGTAAAGCCGACGAACTCTACGATCACGACGACGAAATTTTCCAGTCGGCGTTTCGTGAAGAAGGGCCGACGCGTTTCCTACATTCCGAATTTCGAAGCCTACGTTCTTTTTGGGTCTCAATCGGTCTGCAAGCAAGACCCGCCACCAAGGTCATGAAATGTGATGATTTCCTTCAGTGTGCATTGGCTGTCGACCGGCGCTATAAGCCCGCGATGTGTGACCAAAATTTCGATCAAGATGCATCAATTGTATCTGCATACCTCAGATATGACCAGCCAGCATTCCACAGCTGGTCAGTATCTACTTGGGAGCAGCTATCCAAAGTCCGAATGTTTGCGGTTCAGAAGAATGTCTCGAGCCAAGGCTACTACCGCCAAGATCGAATGCGCCAGATTGCCCAGGAGCATTCCCACTGTGCACTCAAAGATACAGGTAGGACGGACAACATGAGGGTTCTTTGGAGCCAGGTCAAATTCCTGAAAGACGAACCAGCTGCGGGTGTTTTCAATAAGCTTCCAGGAGGTGGCTCTCCGTCGACCGGGATGGTGTATGAGCATCTACATTTCCTGATCAGCAGACGCAGCAACATCACTCCACGTGATCTCCAGGAATACCTGAAGGATGTTCAAGCATGCTACAACCATCTTCAGGACAATGCGGATTCGGCGAGAAGTATTCAGGGCATTCGGGAGGCACAGATCTGGTTCAACTTCGATACTACCCAGATCGACGTTATCTCCAAAGCCAATGTCGAGGGCAGTCTCACGTCGGCAAAACTTCTCTGCCTCAATACACCATGTAAGGAAGCTGTCAATTAACTTCATGCTGTGAGACCGCTAACATGAAATTATCAGACGACCCCGGACTCATAAGAGCGACCAGGAAGTTCCTCGTACCATACGAACGTCTCCTGAAAGTCCTAGGCTGCAAGTCCGTAGTACAACCTGCGCCCGCCGCACCGCTACCTCAGGACAACGCGCCACCGATGGCCCAATCCATGGCCAAGATCCGGAGACTCCGCGACCAGAGCCAGCTGACAGACGTCATCTTCAAAGCCGAAGGCCTCGAGAAGCCCGCCCACAAGATCTTCCTCGCGGCCGTCTCCGAGTACTGCGAAGCCCAGTTCCTGGGTGCATGGGGCCGCCAGCTCGAGCACAACGCGACGATTGACATCGCAGACATGAAGTTCGGCACCTTATCCACCATGGTGGACTTCGCCTACAGCGGCGAATACCGCGGACCGGAGCTCCAGAGCCCCGCGGACAGCGACGAGATCGCGGGCGAGATCCTCGACACGCTGACGGATCTTTTAGACCTCCTCGATGGCACGAACCGCTGGCTCCTCGGCGGCCTGCACGCCATGGTTGAGAACTTCTTGCTGACAAAGCCGAATTCGTGGACCTATATCCGGCCGGACACCGTGGATTTCGTCGAGGAACGCGCCGAAGGGGCGAGAGCGGCGCGCCTGGTCGGCTATTGTCAGGATTTCAAGAGTAAGAATTCGGCTTTTTTGACGGATGACGACGTGGAAGTGGATTGATTGGGTCCGCAGGGGGGCGAGGTACGGAATAGCCATGTTCGAGACCAAAGATCGGTGATTGTTCAACGGTAGCAAGGGAAGATCGACTGAGACTTGGGTTGTGAAGAGTCCCCATAAGATACCTAAGCAGCTGCCTTTCGACACCATTTGTGTGAATCCCAACATGCTTGCCTATCAAAGTAATGTGTCCCTTCCGACAGAAGCCTAGCACAACCATGAAGACAAGTTTTCAAGCTGCAGTACCTCTTGCCATTTCGAGTCCTCTGTTCCCAAATCCACAGCCCCTCGCCTTGTCTCTCTGCCTTCTGATTTTCCTTTTAAAAGTCAAGCATCGTTTTATCTGTCTTTGCGTCTTCGCAGTTGATCCGCTGTCTCCGTCCTTCCTCCCTTGTCGTGAGAATTGACGCCGTTCTCTACCGCTGAGCGCCAGAACGCTATCGCGGGATTGGTCGATGGGTACAATCCTACATAGCCAAGGCCATCTCCGTTCGGAAAAGGTGGTCTCGGGATCAGGAGGCATAGCACCGTGCCTTATAAAATGGTCCTTATTGAACCTCTCATCTCCCCCCGCGAGCTTTAGCAACCCACCAACCCAAGAAACGAGCGCGCTCCAACTCTTGACATCTGTGACAATCCAACCCTCCGCTTTCTTTCTTTCTTTCTTTCTTTCCAGCCAGACGGGAACCCCCACGCCTAAGAGCTAATACTAGAAGAACAGTACACTCCCCAACACGTCTCTCTCATCATCATCACCATCACCATCACCATCCTCATCCCATCTTATCTACCCTCCTCACGGTCCCAAGAAGAACAAACTCCAATCAGGAAATGCAAGGTAGGGGTCGCAAGAAACCGCGTGGAAAACATCGCTGTCGATGGATGGGTGTAAGTGGAGTGATCCCAAACCCCCCCCTCCCTATGATAGTCCGCGAGCGCGGAGAACGTCACGGGTTCAGACAGGACAAGCCGGCGGCGGGATCGGTAAGAGTGTTTGTAGGAGAGCTGCTTCAAGAGGACAAACATACCAAAGCTAGCCATCACATGCAGCACCAGCCGGAGTTGATAACTAAAGTCGCTCTGAGTCTCGGCGGTGGCATCTGTCATAAGCTCCGTGGCGAGGCTGCTCAGCTGCCGTTTCCCGTCCGCCTTCCAACCCGTCTCGGCACCATGCATGTTCGAGCTCGTGCATCGCATAGCTCTTTTGATCCGCTTTCCACTGAATCGGAGAACAACATTGAAGCGTCTCGAACGCCGATTCAAGCTCATATACTGTTCATTACTGCTCAGAGAAGAGGAACGACTGTCTGAATAATGTTGTGATCTCTGACAACAGACTCAGTAAGCGGGCGGTGTCTGGATTGTGATTCTCAAAACGAGTCGTCACCGACACATACGAGTCGTCGAGGGTGATCGCCAAGGCCAAATACCCATGCTCTTTCACAATTTCGTCGACTTCTCTTGTCACACCCGGCTCTTCCTCTGTCAGCATCGCGTATCACTGAAACAGCTCTATCCCCTCCAGTAGCTCCATATCTGTCACTTCCACCGCGTCTAGCGTTATTAACTCCTTAGCGGTTGAGCTCCGCGAGATGATAACAACATGTACTTCAGGCGCGTCAGGCATGGAATATCTTAGGTCGATATAAGTTTTATCTCGGTCGTCGTCAGTGGTGTCCGCACTGTCTAGAATCATCAGCCATCATTCCTCACAACTGTATGACCAGCGCTTGACCGCAGGCACCGTGTCCTCTACCTTCACTACCTCTTGACCCATATCCATTTGCTGACTGTAGAAGAGTCGATAGATTTGGATATAGTCGCGCATGATTGACTCCTTCGATCCAGAACACTGCAGTGTAGTCCTGTCGATATTCGCGGATATAGTTCAGCACCAGCTGCGACTTGCCCGCTCCACCGAGCCCCTATCAGCTCGTGGGAAATGCGTATCCTAAGCACTGGCTAGCACTAACGCCTCTCCAAACTTTGTTTCAGTGTCCCTCCTATCAGATTAAGAGGGATGCCCCTTACGTAGGATACGAGCCAGCCCAGCCAACGAGCACCATTGCCGGCGTGATTTTGGGAGCGTTGTAAGTATTAATACGCCAGTACATCCATGTATGAATTTCACAAGGCTTCCGCGTCTCTGACAGGAGAGTAGGTCACACGAGCGGCAAAGTCGTTCACAGCACGGCTGACCGACAAGTTCAAGAGACTACGAGTAAGGTCGAGGCTATTCTTGCCCTCTGATCTGCGAGCAGGAAATTTTTATGGCAAGCCAATTGTTTCAAAGCCTGCTAAGGTAGTCAGCCTCCCATCGCTTCCCAGCCGCTGGTGGCTTCGGTGAGATGGTGGGGTGAGAGATTTTGAGAGATTTTTGCGTCAACGAATCCAGTTTCCATCAAAAGGCAAATGACACTAAATGACACTGCCACTGAGTGATGCTGACCTGGGTGTCTTTGGTAACCCACAATGGGCAGGAATCTAGCCTCCGTTGTAGCGATTCATTATTCGGAGTATGAGAGACGAGCCACGCTAAAGTGGGTATCGCTGCACAGTCGGTGGATCTGCGCCCCGGTGCTAGACGTGATGTGGTGTGTAATCCTCGTCCACATAATTCAAGTTAGCGCCTAGCTTCTTGATCTGGATACGATAAAGTCTCTTGCTCTTACTCATGTTCCGGCATTATATCCATCGAGCTCCTCGGGGCAATACTTTCCCTTGACCTGTACATCTTTGGTGCCCGATGAGGTCCACAAGCGAAGCTAATCTAGAGTCTTTGAGAGGGGACAATTACCTAAAACCTATCATGCCTTCACTCAATGAAATGCCTTCAAAGCCTGAGTACAATGACACCAGTGATTGGCAAAGTCTTTTCCATATTGGTTGTGAGTCTCAATCCGACATCGTATTTCATGCCGCTAATCCAACCAAAGCCTGGTCTCAAAAATTACCTTCACTTTTCAAAGGTCGTGCGACGCCGTCCAATACTACAGAGTCCACTCGAGACGAAATTGTATCACTGATGGGGGAAGACATTGACGATGCTTCATATATACTCACAATAGACGACGATCCCAGATTCGCAACGCTGGAACATTTAGGTCCATGGTTTTGGGAAGCTGATCCAGCTCACCTAAAAGCTCAGACATGACGGATCTGGCGATCTAAAAGACAAATAGTCCTATTTGCTTGTTCAGTGGTCGCGTGCTCAGTACTTCTTACTAATATCGCTGCTACCATCTATTTCAAGATTAGATGAAAGAGTATTGGCGATTTGAGAACGATATATCGAGGAGATTGCGTGCAATCCAATCGACTTAACTTAGGTCTTCACATAATCGTTAACGTCCTTAGCACCATACTACTTGCTGCATCGAACCTCTGTATGTAACTCTTAGCTACACCAACACGCCAAGAGATAGATGAAGCGCATCAACATCATGTATGATTTGATATCGGAGCATCTAGCTTCCGAAATCTCAAATATATAAGTAAAAGACGCAGGATTGCTATACTTCTTCTTGCTATATCTTTAATCTTATTACACTTCTTGTGAGTCTGATTGAAGATAAAAGATAGGGTTTGAGCTGACGCTTATGATCACAGCTACAACGCTGTGATTATCCCGAGACTGACGATCAATAAATTCGTCTATATTGTTGTGGGTCCAGGATTCCTAGAAGAAGATTATTGAAACACATTCGAAACTGTACAGACTCAGCTTTCTCAAAATTCATTCAACAGTAACATGACTTGGATGCTGCAGACCTGATATGGATTAGATCTACAGTCGACTGTTCGGTCGATGTAAATCAATACGAAGAATAGCTCACGTTATACTCGAATCGATAACTTGAACTGCATTCTTACTTACAACGAATTGATGGATAACCACTTAGATTTCATTATGGTCAGCACGTCAACGTCTACGAACAACAACGCTCTACTTGCATATGGAATGAGCAATTCGGATATCTGAGGTATAGGATACGCTCTTTGTCTCGGTGGATAATTCGAGTGTAGGAAATTGGCCGGATTGCCCTTAAGTCAACAGATGAAGGCTATTCAAGACTGGAATATCGGCGGCTATAAAATTGACTACTGTCTGATCAGCAGAAAATTAACAGAGAATCTCTGTAGTGTCGAGTACTCGTTCTCGATAATGCTAAGTACGTCACTCTCATCAGTGAGATACGCACTACTGATTCAGAAGAGTGCGCTTACTAACATGGGGTTTCAGTCGTATACATATTCAATCTTTTCAAATGTCTTCTCATAATCTACATCGCATCATACTACTCAAGCTTCGAGAAACGTTCACTGAGTAACATTGACGACGCGATATGCTCCTTTTTGCAAGTCCCGGATGAGACGACGCGGGACCTAGACATCGTCTCGAAAGAGCAGATCATTAATAACGATGACATATGACGAGTATTGACTATACATAGCTATCAATATAAGCAGTTACGATGACTACGAGCCGTGACTTAAAGGAGATAGACGCTCTGCACTGACTCGTAGATTGCATTTCTCATCGATTTGCTGATTTGGAGTTGACAACAACAGAGTACTGATAATCATCATCGCTGAATCGATTTGGTTGGGTGTTGGTATTGCAGGACTCAGATATAAGAACCTACAAACAGACTTTAATTCTCTGGTCAAAATGGGGTTCGGCCGGGTATAGGCAAAATCCATAGCTGACTTTGTCAAGTTTGGTGACGTATGTGTCTTTTGAAACTTACTGATATCATTGAGCTAATTTGCTCCGTAGTCGTCTTTCGTGAAAACCTTATATCTTAACGTTTTGTTCTTCAACGTCTGGTAATTTGCGATCTCAGTCCTCTATCTTATGTATAATGTCATATTCACAATCATGCTAGTGGCGAATGAATGAGATAGATTTAAGGAGACTCGAAAGTCACTTCGAGTGAGCGTGTCACAGGATTATTAATGTCACGGTCTCAGCGTCTACCTTCGCTCCAAGCTTCTCCGCGAACGGCGCTAGACCAGACTAGGCCTAGCGCACCCACACATTTGTACTTAGAACAGCATTCCTTCTACATAGAACCTCATAGTAGAATTCCATTCAAACCTGATTCATGACATCATTCTGATCAAACGTCAAGTCCCTGACATAATTCTACTATCCTTCTCACAGCAGACGGCTAACTGCTGATTCGAGTCGCTTGGGAAGCTGCTGGAAGCGCATCCCNCAGACCGCCCGCCACCTACTACACGAATGTAGGCTGTATGCAAAGCAGAGGAGTAGGCTTTGGGCAGCGGAAAGGAGGAAGGTGCAAGGGGGGGTGATAACTCACGAAGATATGCTGACAACACCTCGCTACGCCTCCATGGCGGCGAATTTTATATGGAATACTGGGCTCATTGGGCAATTTCGAGCCCTCGATGAAGAACAAGAAGAAGGATTCGTAGAGGCATGATATCAACAAGCAGGACGCGGCCACGATGTGGGGGGCCCCAGCGTAGTAGGGTACCCCCCCACAAGGATGCATGCAATGAGGCAGCAAGTGGATCCACACCGATTTGTATAGCCTCACTTTTGCTAGTGGGGCAATATGATTGGCTGGATTGGCTGGTAGATGGATTATGTAATCTCGCATAGTTGGCCCACTAAGGGACTAACTTCAGGGTAGTATGACATAATCAATCAATCAATCAAAACCTTCTACATAGAACCTCATAGTAGAATTCCATTCAAACCTGATTCATGACATCATTCTGATCAAACGTCAAGTCCCTGACATAATTCTACTATCCTTCTCACAGCAGACGGCTAACTGCTGATTCGAGTCGCCTGGGAAGCTGCTGGAAGCGCATCCCACTAAGGAACACTACAGCTGCAGCTCTGACGCGCGCTGACTGGAATTGTACTACACCAAGGAAAGCAGTCCTTGGCGATTGGATCGGATCTAAGCTGGCTAAGCTTAACAACGTCAGTATGGAAGGAGGAGGTGTGGGCGTCTCTTCAAAAGGCGGTTTGCGTGGAGAATCGTCCTCAACACTCCCCAAGTCCACCAAATTTACTCAACACGACACTCAGCGCTCAACGCAGATCATTCGAAATGACGAAGACCCAAATGATTCTGACACGGAAAACACGTCTGAGGAATTGCGTCAGGCACGTGCGGAGAAACGAAAACAAACCCATCCCACTAGGAGATACACCATTGAACCTGGCGACGTTGAAGACGAGTTGTTGGTGACAGAATTCGAGGATGGAGCGGAGGAACAGCATGAGTCCATCTTTGCGAAGGTGCAAAACACGGAGGACTTCATCGCCAGTACTACTGCTCATCCGGAGATTTGGTGCAATGCGATTAGAAGTCTAGTCACCAGTACGATAGCTTATCAGGAACAAAACCACGAATTCAATCGAGATATCCTCAAGGGAAAAGAACGCGTCGCTTCATTGACTCAACAGCTAAAAGAGAAAGATGTGTATCTTCGCACCACTCAAGGCAACGAAGAACGACTACGAGAATCCCGCAATACCTATCGTGCGAGAAATGAGAAACTCAAAGATGAAGTACGTGAACTACGTACAGAAAATGAAGACCTGAAAGTTCTACTCCGTACCGCCAATCAGTTCGACCCTCCGTCAGACCCGGATCCGGAAGATTCTGACCGTGAAGCCCCCCCGCGTCGTCCAGATCACCGTCGTCGCGTTACAGCACCACCGAGAAGTCAACCCAGTAGACATCATACCCCGGCTGGCGGATCGACAGCAGTGACTACCTCAGGCATAAAATCGAACAACAAGTATCCTGATGTGAAGGACTTCTACGGCAACGATGAAGATAGAAGTAAGTGGGACTCGTGGAAGATGCACCTGAATTCAAAGTTTATGATGAGTTGGGAATTATTCGAAACCGAACTGTCCAAGATTCTATACGTCCGAGATCATTGCAAAGAGACTGCATACGATATAATCAAAGGTCGCGCAGACATGAACGTTGTGGATCATTATATCACAGCGGACGAAATGATATTCGACTTGGAACAAAACTTTGGCGATTTCGACAAAGAAGGCAAAGCAGAGGCAGAACTTCAGAATCCTAAGTTCGCCATGGGAGCGAAGGATGCAAAAGAGACCTTTGACGCCTTCCACTCTCGATTCACTGCTGCCATTGCCCCACTAAATATGTCGGAGAGAGAAAAGACAGGTCACTTGAGGAGACTCATTGCTCATCGCCTGAAGTTCCGAATCCTTGACTTTCCTAGCACTACGTCTTATCGCGAGCTGGTCACCCGTCTGAGACAAGTTGATCTTAACATTAGATTGGCGGAGGATCAATCCCCTAGAGGAGGTCGCGGAGGCGGGCCTGGATCCTCAGGTGGTAGAGGCGGACGTGGTGGAAACACGTCGACACCCGGAAACACCCCCAATGCTAATGACTCCACATCCGCCACATCCCGCGGCCGTGGAGGTAGATATCGACACCCTCAACATGTTGCTGATCGACTCAGAAAGGAAGGCCGTTGCTTCAAATGCTTGCAACCTGGACACTTGCCTAATGAAACCGATGCTCCATGCAAAGATAAGCCATGGCCAACGGAAAAGACAGTAACCGCTATGCTGGCAGAGACCGGACTAGAAACGAAGGCCGCAGAACCGCCTCCGTCCTATCAACAACAACTCTCGGAAAACTAGAGCTCCCTGACGAAGTCGCAGCCAGGGAGACGTTGGCAAAAGTGCGCACGAGAATCAAAGAACTCGAGACTACCGGCTCCGAGCTGGCCACTGTCTCTTTATCTTCGTGTGACGCCGACCTACAGCAAGGAAGACAATTGGATTTTAAAGCTAAAATCCTTAATGGTCAAGGATCCGGAAAGACTCATTTGTGCACCGATTCCGGAGCCTCAGCCAAATGCTTCATGGACACGAAATTTGCAAAAGCCCATAAGCTGTCACTAGTGCCATTGGTAGAGCCCGTCAAATTGAGATTGGCGAACGGAGTCATAGCTGGACTAATTACACATGCGGCAAGAACCATTTTATCCTTTGAAGAGCACTTGGAAGAAACGTTCTGCCTGGTCACTCCCTTGGCCAAGTTTGATATTATACTCGGAATGCCATGGCTAGAGTTACATGATCCTCACATCTCCTTTGCACATCGTTCGTGTACGTTCAACTCCGACTACTGCATATCGAATTGTCTGCAACGCCATAAGCCTGTCACGATGCACAGCAAAGGCACGAAGAAAACCCCCATGTCTGAATCGACCAAACACGGAGACATTGCGGAGATTTCCGCGTACGCTTTTATGAAGATGTCGGAAAGGAAAGGCAATCAAGTCATAGCCATGACAGCTGAGGACTTTGAACACCTCGAGCTCGATGACACTAGAGATGGCCCCAGACTAACCGCCGATGTAGCCGCCATCTCTCCTGAGGATTACGAGAAGTTCTTTCATAAGATGAGAAAGAAACCGATTACCTCGGAGGAACTGAAGCAGAAAGTCCCTACAGTTTATCATTCATGGATTGATGTTTGGAACCCAACGGATGCAAACAAGCTACCGCCGCATCGGTCCATTGATCACGAGATCAAGCTACAAGATGGAAGCGCGCCCCCGGCAAAGAGAGCATATGGCATGTCTCGGGAACAAGCCTTGGTTGTCAAAGAGTACGTGGAAGACATGTTAGGAAAAGGATACATTCGACCAAGCACATCACCATATGCAGCTCCGGTACTCAATGTGAAGAAGCCGGACGGTGGGCTTCGGATTTGCATTGACTACCGAGCACTTAATGCCCTCACGATCAAGAACAGAAATGCACCACCATTGATTCGCGAAACTCTGGCAAAACTATGTGCCGCGAGAATGTTCACCAAATTTGACATCATTGCCGCATTCAATGAAATTCGGATGAAGGAAGGAGACGAGGAAAAGACAGCTTTTCTCACCCGATATGGATTGTTCGAATATGTGGTCATGCCCTTCGGATTGTGCAACGCCCCTAGCACTCTTCAAGCCTTTATCAACGATGTACAACAGACTTTTTTTTTTAATTAATCCCCACCCGAGGTTTTGCCGCAAAACGCGTATTTCGCGACTTTCTCACCAAAACCATTCAAATACCTACATTATTATGGGACGTACCGAGGGCGCAATAGACCTTCCGGAGGTCAAACGAGGGGCCCTGATAGAGCTTAAGAAGGAGAATCATACATCCAATCGTCAGCTTGCAAGGCAGTATCATTGCGATAAGAAAACAGTGGCAAATGTTCTCAAACGCGTCGGAGACGCGCAAAAGGAGAATATTAACCCATTATCTTCAGAGGTTTATCAACGACGTCCTCAATCAGGAAGATCTCTAGCAATTAACGAGAGGCAGCAACGGCAGCTAGTCAGACATGTCACTAAGAACAAATTCCAACGTCGCAAGCCCTGGGTCAGAATTGCTCGAGAACTTGGGATTATGGTCTCTAAGTCAGC
>NKYR01000182.1:27842-47442 GCA_003184365.1 Evernia prunastri | reverse complement strand
GACGAACGCGAGGCGAGACCGGAGACGAAGGCGAAGGCGAAGGCGATGGCGAAGGCGAAGGCTAGAAGAAAGAAATCCAAAAAAAAAATTCTTGTCAGGTTCGACCCTTTCACAGACCATAGATACATACGTATCTAGGGTCTTGGTCAAATGGCCGACGAGTATCCTTTGCGGCTACCGCATGTACGTATGTAGGCTACACTCTTCGTAGTATAGATACCGACATACTAGCATGCTACCGCATATGCCTATGGGACCATACTCATCGCAGCATGGATACCGACATTCCCTTCGGTATAGGAGGAGGTATGCTACTCTCCTCACTCCCCATAGTATCCCCCCTTTTAGGTGGCTGGTCCCCAGCCACAAAAAAGAAAGCCCCCTCCCCTTCTTGAAGCCCGATAGTGTAGGNTTTCCGGGGAGGAGACGGAGGAGCAAAGGACGAGGCACGAGAGTTGACATAAGTGCCAGGGCGAGAACCAGAGGTTTTTGACACAAGTGTCAGAGCGAGGGCGAGAGCGAGGGCGAGAGCGAGGGCGAGAAAGAGGCGAGGACGAGGAGCGAAGGACTAGGCGAGATCAGGAAGCGAGATTACGCAGCCACAGCTAAGCTGCAACGAACGATGGTCGAACTAGATCAGGCGGAACAGGAGCGAGGACGGAAGGACGAGGCACGGGAGAATGAGGCTGGACTTGACGAGGGCTGGCATTTGGCCCAGACGAGGCGGGCGAGATAGGAAGACTTGGCGAGATCTGAAGCGGGATTACGTAGTTCAGCTGCTGCTGCAACGTACGATAGTCGAACTGGATCAGGCGAGCGGTCGGAGCGAAGGCACGGAAGGCGAGACACGGAAAGCGAGGCACGGATGCAGTTTATTGTCGTGCTGGACGAGAGCGCGGAAGGCGAGGCGCGGAAGGCGAGACACGGAAGGCGAAAGCGAGAAGACTGGGCGAGACGAGGACGAGGATAAGGATAAGGACAAGGTTGCGAGACGAACTGCTCAACAAAGAGATCGAATCGTTGACGGGACTAGGTGTTCAAGACCTGAAGAATTCCAGCGTCAAGACCTGGAGGAAGGATACCAGCGTCGAGACCTGAAAGGATTTCAGCATCTTCGAGATTTGGTTTTCTACGCGTAGAAGCGTTAAACCGGTTGTTCGATCTTTCGTAATGTCAGGGAACGAGGCTTGGTAGAAGGATTCTCATTCTCTATGGCTAGGACTAGGTAGAATTCCAAGACGAAAGATGAGGAAACAAGAAAGAACGGGGGATGCGAGCAGCCCTTAAGGGGCTGTCGCCTAGATCGTCGGCTATCGCATAGATTAACCTGACTAGACTGAGATCCACACCATGACACAGATCTTTCTTGTTATTATATGCATAGACATCGTCCGAAGCTATATCGCGTCATCAATAAATCTCTTTATCGTCGTTGATGTCTCATCGCGATTTGATAAATATGATATTTCATGAAGAAAAGTATTTGATAGCACTTATTTAGCGCCTGCGGCTCGATTCGGAAGCAATAAACCAATCAAATCGCATTACCTTGATTATTTCTTCTCTGCCTTCTTCTGTCTTCTCTACCTTCTCCGTCTGTCAAGGAAATAGGACTGGATGTCATATATTTATATGTGGTGGAAAGATTGTTGATTAATCTATGTGTCTACAGGGTAGATAGGTGCGGAGATAGCCGCGCTAAGCCTATTCGGGCGGTAGCCTCTAAGGAGGCCTTGGCGTACCGTGACACCGTCTGAGCATATAATATTATTCTCACGTTTTTAGTCACCATTTGATCATGTCTACATCGATTTTCTTCAAATTAAAGTCCTGTAATGCTGAAACACTTTACTACTCATAAAACATCATTCAAGAGTCTCAAATATAGTATTGTTGTTGCTATAGCCTGTTCCAAATGGTGAGCGGGTTTTTTGGTGAGGTTTCGGATTTATCGGATTTTAGGGTATTGCATTAGTAGGTGAACGCGAGTAGCGGATTTTTGCCCGCGCTCAAAATATCTTACGCACGAACGAAACTTTCCTTTTCTCTATCCTTCCAAGTTTTGAACAAGTCAGTCAAAGTCCCGTCCACCAACTACATACGAAGCTAATCCCTGATGCAGATGATGAAAGCCTAGAGTGTACCATATGAAAAGCTTCCTCCTGATCTGGCTTGCGGCTCTCCCTTCACCGGGCTCGAGTGGCTGCTTGTTGGTAAGGAGGGAGTATGAAAAAGGCGTTCGGCACACCCACCTTGTTACTTCACGGACGCGATGAAGGCATCTCTGATCCTCGAACTTGGGAGGTGTCCGACAACAGTCTACATAATGCACGCTCCACCGGCGATTCTGGGCGTTGAACACAAGAGTCTATCCACCAGCCCCCCGTGTACATAACGCAATGCAAATCTTTGTTGACCCATTCATCGCGGCGAAAGTCCCATACATACATTCACCTCTTCTTTGTTCCTGCGCCGCGGAAAATGATGGCCGTAGGCGCACTAGATGCTCAGATTAAGCAATACTGAGGATCGCGATAGCTGCGCGGCAGATTGAGCACAGTACTGTCAACAGTCCATCATTACTTCGCTATCTGTAGCCTTTACATATGATTGAATGGATGTAACAACAGCGCAACATCTCTGTCTCTTACTCTAGCCACGCGGAACAAAAAATACTTAAAATTTGAGCTCATCTTCCGTAATATGAGATTACAACTTCTTCGAGCATCAAGGAATAGTGTACTAAAATACCATGCACGTTGCTCTGTCCATGGAGTCAAAGATATCTGTTAGATAGACATGAAGAGATATTGACTCTATGTGCTGGCTACCCAATAGTAGAGCTGGGACAGCGCCAAGCATCGTCATCGCCGGCGCTGAGCCCCCGAATAGTCGTACACGACCGAGACGACGAAAATCACGCTTCCTACCACAGTTCCCACAGCCCATTGACTCCACATTGTCATCGATGCAAAGGTAGAGGATTCAATTGATGCTGGACAACATATCTATATCCCTGATCTAGTGCCCTGCCGCCAACACGTGCGCTTCTGATAGATTTCACTGGAGTTACACCCGGGCCTAGCGGCCACTTTCACAAACAACAGCATGACCCCATTGTCGGGGCTCTCATGATAGCTTCGGTGAGATGCCCGAAAGCCTTCCAACTCCGCATCCAAGACAAGCAGTCTCGCTGTGAATAGCCAAGCCTGCACTTCTCGTCGCGACACTGCCCCTCTGCCATGTCTGGATCTTTCGAAAAGTCGGTCAAAGGTGGG
Source organism: Evernia prunastri (assembly GCA_003184365.1). NCBI lineage: Eukaryota > Fungi > Ascomycota > Lecanoromycetes > Lecanorales > Parmeliaceae > Evernia > Evernia prunastri. The sequence continues at coordinate 44,164 of NKYR01000182.1, read as the reverse complement.
ACGAAGATCAAGGCGAGAGGGCCCATCCACCTTTGCTGCGACCCTTCCGTTAACCTCGATGAATAGCTTGCCCCACCCAAAGCCAAATATGTCGAACACATCCTAGTCGCAACTCATGCTGGGGAAGCCGGAGTCGCCGAAATCTTTCGAGCCTTACAAAACCGCCTTAGAGACTCAACATGGACTATCGTCTTCAAATCGCTGATCATAGTGCATCTCATGATACGAGAGGGGGAACCCAACGTGACACTGAAATACTTAGCGGAGTCGCCTTCGAAGCTTGCAATAAGCAATTTCTCAGATGGTACGTCCAAGGAGTATAACATGGTATCTGCACGGGGGCCGACAGAATGTGGGTCTACACATTTGTAAAGAGATGGGGGCTTTCCCTCACAAGAAATCTTCCCTATGAGACGGTGCTGATGGGTATGAGCGGTCAGTGCAGGTCCAGGGAACCAATATTAGGCACTATTATACCTATCTACTGGCTCGAGCAAAGGCGTACAAGGATACCAGGATAGATTGGGTCAGAGAAGGTCCTACCCGATTGAAGAGACAGACCATAGACAAGGGCCTACTGAGGGAGACGGAAGCTGTGCAAAGTCAAATTTCGAAATTGCTGCAGTGTGATGTGGGTGCTACTTGCTGAGTCTCGGTGTATCAACAGGGACGCTGACCATCTCAATAGCTCCTTAGTACGGAAGCAGAGAACGAAATTACTGTATGCGCGTTTCGTTTGCTGACTATGGATCTCTTGATACTCTACGGCGTTATGAATGAAGGGACGATCAATGTTCTCGGTATGATTCTGCAAACTGAAAAGTACGAAGCAGTGGCTAATGTAGGCCGGTCAGAGCATTACTTTGAGATGTCAAAATACGATGCAGAACGGGCTCTAGCTATCTACAAGACATTCACTAAGCAAACCAACTTAGTAGTGGAATTCTTGAGCACAGCTAGACACTACGAAAATGCAACGCGACTAGAAATCCCAAAGCTTAAGCACGCTCCTACTAGCTTGACTTCGTCTCTGGAAGAATATCTCAAGGATCCAGATTTTGAAATCAACAGGCGGCAGTACCTGGCTCAGCAAGATGCGAAGAAGGGAAAGAAGAGCGCAACCAATGGGGTTCCCGAGCCTGTAGATGGGTTCTCGAAGCTTTCTCTTAATAAAGGCGGAGCAAGCAAAGCGTTTCCTGAGCCCAAGCCTGCACCACAGCCAGCTACCGCAAAATCAGAGGCCAAGGGTCCGGCTCCTGACTTGATAGACTTCTTCGGCTCAATCGAGCAGAATCAACAGCCTATGGCTTCTGCGCCTCAGCAGCAAATGCTAAACTTCGCATCCGGGCCACAGTACCAGCAACAGCAGGCCGCACCACAGCAAACGGGAATCTCTCCCCCACAACAGAACTTCTTTGCCCAGAGTGGGCAACAGCCGCAATCACAAAATAGTGGGAATTTTGGCAGTGCAAATCCATTTGGGCAAGCACAACAACCCGTGCAACCGAGTTTCAATGGGGCCGGCTTTGGCGGTTACAGCCAGCAGCCATTCGTGCAACCGCAGGACCATTTCTCAAGCGTGTCACAAAACAATACTTCACAATTTCCACATGCCCAACAGCAGATGAATGCAGGTGATGCCTCCTTCGGCCCTCCGCAGCGATCCTTCACGACGCCGCAATCGTTCGCCCCGCAACCAACCGGATCATCCAATCCGTTCCGACAGTCTATGATGCCCCAACCCACAGGAGCTTCGAGCACTTCCTATCAAAGTAATCCGCCTGTAGCCTCACCATTACAACATCAATCCACCAATCCTTTCGCCCGCAACATCTCCAATCAACCCACAGGGCAGATGCAAAACTCCCCATTCGCGTCTCAGGCGCCCGCGCACGGATCACCATTCACGTCGCCACCGTCTCAACTACAGCAAAACACACCCTTCACCTCGCAACCGGCGCCCCAATCCCAACAACAGCCATCTCCAAACAATCCAGTAACGCCTCATCGAACAGGAACAAATCCTTTCGCGCGTACCACATCCCCACCTGTGGCATCACCGTTAGTGCCCAGCCAGACAGGTACCAATCCGTTCCGGCAGAGCGTATTTGTGAATCAGCAAACAGGAAATAGCTGGCAGGCGGGTCAGGGTACGATGGGCGGGTTCGAGCAATTGGACACCGTTCCTATCTTCCCTAGGCCAGGGCAACCGCAGCAACAGCAACAGTAACAGCAAGGAGCTTGGCCTTGATGCCTTGATGATTATATTCAGCATTATGAGTGGTACATTGAGCGGGTGTTCCAGGGTGAGGATAATCATGTTGTGAGATCCCATGTGATGATACAGGAGCTGGTCCATGGACTGCTCAGAAAATATACATATATGGATAGCCCGAAGTGGCATACGTAGAATCATGCATTGAAACCAGCTTTTCCGGTCAACATCTACCACCCAAACCACCCACTAATGGTGTCTCCCATCGTCGCTTTCCCCTCATCCCTCCTCTTCTTCCTTTGCCCCATAATATCCGTCACCTGCTTCCCCGTCTCGCCCGCCGCCCTCGCCTCCATAATCACACCTCTCTCCTCCAACTCCCGCTCCGTCGGCGTCATCGTCTTCAAGCGCTCCCTCAGCGCAGCCTGCGAAGGCGGCGTGAGCAGCGCTTGCGTTTCCGGCGCCAGAGGCGGGAGGTCATCTTTCGACGCCAATGCCGGAGCGGCGGCGGTGGCGGCGGCGGCGGGTGCGTCGTTCGGTACGCTGGTCGGGGTCGTGGCTCGCGACACGGAGGACAGTATGGGGGCGAAGCGCGGTTCGGGCAGACCGGCCGCTTTGGCCTCTGCGACGGCGGCTTCTTGCGCGAGCATGCGGTGGTAGAGGGTGTCGGCGTGCATCTGGATGGCTTCGTCGACGGATTCGGGGCGCGAGTAGGTGGAGAGGTAGCCGAGGGCTTTGAGGAACCGCTGTACATCCAGACGCAGATAACATCAGCATTCAATCACCAGTCACCGCCCACGTTGGGTTGGCACCCAAAGCAGCAAGAACTATAGCTCGACCGTACGTACCGATTGCATGACATAACACCGCTCAAACTGCCGATTCTGCCCCCTGCACATCATCATCTTGTCCCTCCACCGCCCACTCGCATAGCACTCGTCCACCGCCATCTGCTCCTCGACGCAGTTCTCCACCGCCGCCCGCCCGATCTGCGCCCGCCGCTCCTTGTACCCTTCGAGCACGTCGAGCAGCTTCTCCTGATCGGACTTCGACTCGGCTTCGATGGCCGAGAGCGGCTTGTAGCTGGCCCAGAGGTGCGCGTAGCGGCCGTCCGGGTAGAGGGATTCGGGCGGGACGGCCGGAGCGGTGGGCTCGGCGTTTGACGCCGGGGTTGTTGCGGCGGTGGGAGCGGCGTCTTGGGGCGGAGGAGCCGGGGGAGGGGGAGCGGGCGTGTATTTCACGGGGGACTCTTTGGCGAGGAAGTCCCGCAGGCTGGGGTCGAGGTCGCGGAGGGGATCATTGTCGGAGGAGGATTTGGGGGGGTCGGATTTTCCCCAGAACCAGCCCATGGTTTGGCTGGGGTTGGGGAGCGAAGTTTGAATGAGGCTCGAGGGGTGCGGAGGACGAGACGCAGTTGAGTGCCAAGACTGCCAAGCTATTTTATGTGAGATCTCTTGGCGCTGAATATAAGGGCAGGTATTAGCGGACATGGAGGCAGCACGGACTCGGGAGGGACAAAACACCGGAGCTAGAGGGTCCTGCCCATAATTGTTCGATTTACGCGTATCTGACGTGCTGAGAGTGTCTGTTGGTGACCCGGCATGTTACGTCCTTACGGCTGGTCTATGTAATACGTGTTGTAGTTGCGCTAGCCACGTACAATTATACTTCTTCCAGTCTGCGGGAGTTGCGCCATGGCCAAAAGCTTCCTGCTGCTCTATGGGAATTGTTTTGATTTGTAATAATCGCTTGAGTCATAGTTATCACCTTGTGAGGTAGTAAGTCACGCCCAGCCCCGGAACTACCCGGATAGCGCACCCCCCGGGGTAGGGTGTGACTTACTACCTCACAAAGGGATATCCTGGATAAAGTGACTGCGTTATTGCTGAAAAAGAGGTTCCCTCAAGCACCATATAATATCCATAAGGACTACGCTTTCAAATTGTAAAGAGTGATAATGGCGCCAGAACCATACCAGATCTCAGTATCAGATGAGGTGATCAAAGACTTAAAGCAACGTCTTTCAAATGCCAAGTTCCCCGATCAGCTAGAGTATGAGGACCAAGATGTCTGGCCATTTGGTGCACCCGTCGCTGATATACGTCGGCTTGTGAATTACTGGAGAGAAGACTTCGATTGGAGGAAAGCGGAAGCAACATTGAATGAGTTGCCAAACTACCAAACGAAAGTGGACGTTGATGGTTTCGGGCATCTTGGTATTCATTGTGAGGAATTCTCTCTGAAATCTATTTCACATTGCAATTGGCTTACGAAAGTGACCTCAGTCGTTCATCAACCAAGCACCAAGGAAGGAGCTGTGCCACTTTTGTTCTCCCACGGATGTAAGTGTGGCATAAAAGCTCCTACATCGTCTCCTTCTTGGTCTTCCCACGGTCTACTCACGGAGGATACCAGGGCCAGGATCATTCGTTGAGGTAAAGAAGTTACTGCCTTTACTTGAGGGGGACGAAAATGCTCCTGGATTCCATCTCGTAGCGCCTTCACTACCTAACGTAAGTATAGATCTGTCAAACGATTGATCCTCTCAGCAAACAGTCGACCGTTGCACATGCCCATTAAGAGCCAAGAGGGATGCTGATCTCCAAACCTCCAGTTCGGTTTTTCCGACGGCATCAACAAGAAAGGGTTCACCCTCACCAAATATGCCGAAACATGTCACAAGTTGATGCTTCAGCTAGGATATGACAAATATGGTAAGCTACCCTCTTATTATTCAGTATCAGGGCTAACATTCGATAGTCACACAAGGCGGAGACTGGGGATTTTCAGTGACGAGAGCAATCGGTCTGCAATACCCAGACATTTGTAAAGCGTCCCATATCAACCTTATTCTCGGACAAGCCCCAAAAGTCACTCAGCAACCGCTCCTTGCCCTCCAGCACGCCATTTCCCCATACAATGCCCGCGAAAAGGCGGGCCAAGAGAGATCGGCATGGTTCATGAACGAGGGCTATGGGTACAACCTCCTCCAGAGCACCAAACCCCAGACCGTCGGCTATGCCCTCGCTGACAGCCCCATCGCCCTCCTTGCCTGGATTTACGAGAAACTGCACGACTGGACAGACGGCTACCGGTGGACCGACGACGAGATCCTGACCTGGGTGTCAATCTACTGGTTTTCGAAAGCCGGGCCCGCAGCGAGCGTCCGTATCTACTACGAATCTACCCACCCTGAGCCGTTCTCGAGCGTCTCAACACCCACGTTGCGCGGATGGATTCCCCATGTCAAATTGGGCATTGCGCATTTTCCGAGGGAGATCACGGTCGTGCCGAAGACTTGGGCGCAGACGCTCGGTCCGGTGGTCTTCCAAAGCGAGCATGAGAAGGGTGGTCATTTCGCCGCGTGGGAGAGGCCAGAGGCTATCGTTGGGGACTTGAGGAAGATGTTCGGGAAGGGTGGGCCTTGTTATGGGGTGGTTCCGGGGAGGTCTGGGTATTAGCTCCGAAGATGAGTCTATGGTGATGACTGTGTAGAAAGCCATTCCAGCCAACGAAGTCTACCTGATGTACTCACTTGAGTCTCTCTCCTCGTTTCAACAGCCCAGCTGTATCTACGCTAATTAATAAACCCTGCTTTTAGCTGGTCATCTTCCCTTGCGTGTTTTGCTCGATGCGATCTTGCTTCCACTTCCTGACTTTCTCCGAAGAAAAAAAAGCTGAGCGGCAAGTGACCAGCCCCAAATACGATTTCGGTGTCAATTCTCCCGGCATGTGATCATGCCCCTGCTTAGAATGAGAAGCCGAAAAGTTGCGCCGAGCGTGAATGGATCCGCAAGATTCGAGCGACTCCAAAGGCCAGACCCCAACTTCGCGGACAGTGCATACAATTTTGCGATGGATTACCCAATCTTGAAAAAGCGATCGAACCCTTGATGCTCTTGCGCTGGACCTCTACTCGCAAACGGTACGAACCAACACTAAGCCTAGCAACCCAAACCAAGACAAGGAGTGGCTGCCCTAGGTAAGCAGGAACTCTGGTGCCGCCAAGTTGGGACCGTGAACAGCTTTTAAACTAATTGTCTTTCATACAACCACTCACGTTCACGTCTTTGAGAAGCTCTATGTTCGGCAAGCCCCTGGTAGTAACGAAGCAGCGATCTAAGTCTGCTCGGCCTGGATACGCTGGATCAGTTATTATGCAGTCTCCAATAAGATGCTAATGTTGAGCTGGCACCTTCGCTATGCGATCAAGTCTGGTGGATGGATCATAAGAATGGCTCGAGCACGGGGATTCACTCATTGTCTTGGCATTCAGACTTCCGGACAAAACTGCCCGAACCTCCGTAGCGCCTTGGCTGCCGCAACGGCTAACCCTGTTTGAGGTTTTGAGCTCTGTGACTTTTAGATTTTGGCAGTTGGCATAGCTGTACAAGGAGAAATGTTGAAATGCACAGCCCGCATGTTTCACCTTTTTCGAACCTCAACTTTTGATTCGACCTGTGCTTTTGGAGATAGGCTGTTTGAGATATGGGCACTGTGTCCACGCTATCAGGAATGCCTGAAAGCGTTTGGATGTCTCGCTGCTGGCGGATTTAGGTCGCCGTCGGTGTACCAGGCGTAGCCGACGACTTCAACGCGTTTTGGCAATATGAAGGTGCCAGAGAGTGCCAGTGGTCGTATTGATGTCTATACCTATCAAGACCGGTTTAAGACTTGCGTTTGAACTTGGCCACATGGCTACGGTGTCTTCGGTTATACAGAGGATGTACGATCCCGATGCGTTCAAAGCCACCGGATGACGAGAATCGTTCCAGGTGGTGTGCAGCCTGCTGATGTTGTTCTTGGGGTCTGTGAGAGGATCTCATTATTGTATCTGCCATCTCGCAGGACAAAGAGTCTATGTCCTCGATCTCCTTCCAGCGCCCGTTTGTCTCTTTGAATGAATAATGTCTTTGTGCGAGCAATGTCTTTGTGTCTTTCGCATCTTCTTCTCTACTATCCTGATTGCTCGCCTGGGGTTCCGCATCTCTTCCACGCTCTGATTCGATAAAGTCAATTCCACTGAGAAAAAATACTACAAACCAGCTGTTATCTCAACATTTCTCATCCCGGACTCGGAACTCGACCAATCTCCCTTCGGACGAGTAAGCTTTCGCGGCTACAATCATGGCCCCAATCCTAGGCGTCGGCAGCCTCTACGCTGCCGTGAAGACTGTCGGAAATCGCTTGGTTGGATCCACCCTTCAAAACGAGTATGGTAGGAACGACAGCGCTGAAGCTGACTGGGAATCAGAAGCCACCAAGCAGCATCGTCACGACGAATCCGACACCAAATCAATCCAGCATGACCATCCGAGGCTGGAAGACAAGCACAACAGCGCATTCCAACACGCCCACAATCGCGACCGCGAAGAAGCCTTGACCGCCATCCGCAACTGGGAAGACGCGACCACGAGCCGCATCCAGCGGGAAAAAGCCCGGAGGCTCGAACGGCTGCCTTCGCCCGAGCAGCGCGATCCCAATTCGAAACAGAGCCGTGAGGCCGTGCTGGCGTGGGAGCGGGCTACGGTGGGCCGGTTCCAGCAGGAGAGGGCGCGTCGGTTGCAGAGTCTTTCGTTGCTCGATTAGCGCGAGGGAGGTCGTGGGTTATGAACACGGGCCGCGAGGCGGTGTGTTGGTCTTTGGTGGGGTCAGGATGAGATGGTTAGGTGAGTGGGAGTTTGGGCTCAGAGTTGTACTGTTTCCCCCCCCCCTATTTTCGAGTTTTGTAGCCTGTAATGAATCCGATCTACGTTCATATTTGTTCGCGATGTCTAATTCGGAAACAATGTCAATCTGATGGTGTGAAACTTTACGTGGAACTATCGAAAAGCTGGAACGGATGCGCACGTTGAGGCTGTAGAGGAGTCAAGATTAAAGACCAATACTGCGGAAGCAGCAGCGATCAGTATTATGCATGTATGTTACAGTTGCTAAAAGTGTTCTAGAAAGCCTTCAACCAGTGACTACCCGTGTCTGAAGCAGGCCTTCATCAGCGTCTCATGTGAAAACCGACAGATTGCCGATAAAGGGGCCCTATAAATGATCGGAATGTTCTATTAGCCCGCCTACTTTATCATGAAGCAGGCAAACGTACCATGTAGACTAGCGTGCGAGCCTTGATCCTCCACTCGTCCGGGCAGCAGGTCTTGATCCAGTCATCCTGATATTGACCATAAGCGTAGAGCACCTTTGTCCACGAATTTCAGCGTCATTCTTAAAAGATTTCATACGTAAACTAGCTATGGTGTTTCAACTCTCGTGTGCCATCCGGCAGCCTTGGACGAGAGAAGAGCGTGCCCGGAGCGTAGCGAGAGCGGGAACGAACGCAGGTGTAAGCAACCCTTGTAAGCAACGTACCTGACCATAGTAGTCCCCCTGCCCGAAATGTGACGCGGTATAATACGTCAGACTTCTAGCCTTGGACTCGCCCTCCAGGACTTCGATGAGCTGCGTGCTAAATGCATGCTGCGTTCTGACCGGCGACAAACTCGATTGCAGCGCTGCAACGACCGAGGCTAAGCCAGTTAGAACGCCCAAGGGCTCCGAGTAGTTGGCGACAACATCCTGGGTGAAGACGAGGTCGAGGGCGGGGAAATTCTTCCCGTCGATCGCGAGAGGGTAGTGTGCGAGCGTGTCTCGGATCTGGTTCTCGACGACGGGGTTTTGCGGAGTCAGCGAGCGCGGGTATGTTGTTGGCAGGGAGTAGAAGGGGATCGCGGCTGTGAGGTTGCTAGCAGAAGCGGGCTCTGGGAGCGAGCGCTCGCCGACGGCTCCGAGGGCCGCTGTGGATACAGCGAGAGAGAAAAGTAAGGTGGTACTGAGGCCTGACCGTGAGGTCGGTGAGCAAACCATGGTCGAGGTACGGAATGAAAGGTGCACCGCGATGTCTGAAAGTGATGTAGAGATTCACATCGGTGTTAATAAATACCAATTGGCCGAGATCCTCCATTAGGCAGGTCTCCGCGAAGGCTCCAGTCCTTTGTAGGACTTAAAAGGAGCGGGCCGCTAGCACTCCGTTTTTTGCATCATCCATTCTCCCACCGTCCAAATCCCACTCCGCTGGTAGCTGGACCACATAGGCCTGGTCGACGACCAAATCTTTTTCTTCGGGGCTATATCGTCCGAGTGGATGATTGTTGAGACGGGTCGTCCTCGTACGTAATTGGGACGAACTCGATTGGTCTCTTGACAGCATAGCTATCCCACTCATTGATCTAGGTAAAGTGCAAAGTAATACGGCCAATCCTTACACTGGCAACGATTATACATATATCATCCAAGCCTACAGTTTTGATGATTCTCACCCGGAAAAAATGTTCGGATGATGGTGAAGATGAGGGCAATGCCGGTTGCGAGTGCTGAGACTCCCAGAAGTGTTGCACCTCTGTCATCCTTTTCACTAAGTAGAGACGGGCTGTTTGGGGTTGGCCATGAATTCTATTCCGGCATCTACACTGGCGCCTGAGGATGTGCTTGCAGTTCGTTCAGTCATGAAGTCGCAAAGTCTCCCGACATATTAACGAATGTCCGGGGGTGCGAAACGGGTGCAAGTAGGATTGAAGATTTATTATTAGATTCATCAAAACGCGGCACATTTTGTGATTACTAAAGTAATCATTGTGCAGACTGTCGATGATTAAGTGAGGGGCAATTGACCGATCCATACCCCAAAGTTGAATCCTTACCAATTCATACCCCAAACTACATTTCCATGCCCCCTGGGTGTATGAATTGGTAAGAATGGAAGCTGCTGGGGTATGAATATTCAAAAGATGCACTTTTTAGGGATATGATTCGGTAATTCGCCCATTAAGTAAGCATTGTCCAGAAACAGCCACCCAAAATCGCATCATTCAGCATGGTACTTCGGATGCCCAAAATTAACAGAGTACATCCTCTGCTACGAGATTACAACACGCAGCCATCTTCTCCAGTCTCACCTTGAGTTTCTACCTACTTCCCATAATTCACGAACAAAGCTTCACTACGTTTGTATCATCGCATGTACCCTTGTTGGCTTCTCCTTATGCAGGGATAAGTAACATGCTGAATGAGCGGTCTTCGTGCGCCGCCCAGCGGAGCTGATCACGATCCGACTCAGTCACAGCTCAAGAGAGAGCTCGCGGGTAGGCAGGCAAGCCTTCCTACTACAAATTCTTGCCGCTTTCGCTGGAGGTCTATCTCCAGAAAGTTGCGAAGAACCTGTGGATCTAGGTTGTGGGCTCCCCCATTTTCAGATGTTCGGAGGTAAGACTTAGGCCACATTGCCTTATTGTTTTATGAGAAAGACAGGTCATTGTTGTTTCCGATGGTCACATAGTATTTTGAACATGTTGCAAAGGACTTTGGGATTGGAAATGCCATAGCTGTGAAATACATCTTGGGGAAAAAAAGAAAATGGGTAATCGAAAAACAATGTGGCGCCGTCCTAAAAGTTCAGGGAATCATTTCTAGACGCCCATATCTTCGGCTACAGTAGTGACGACTCCTTTCGGATTTGAAGAAAGCTTTTCGGTCGCGATGTTCAATGATGACAGCGGTGGTGAGTACATAGCTACGAACTGGCCGCCGCACACATCGAGACGCAATTCAGACTTGACAAAATGCGAGTAAATATGGTGTTCCTGTCCGTGAAGTCAGAAACTAGGTCTTGGGCTTTCTACATTTTTTCTAGGTCGTAAAGGCTCACGATCGAAAGACAGTAAATGCCCCGGGCGTTAGCATATTGAGAGTGTTCGGAAGCTCAATCTATCTAACCGTTCCATTCTAGTTTGCTACTTCCCATCGAATCAACTTCTCTTCGATCAAAAACAAGCCAAACATCTCCTTCCACTACCTCGATGCTTTTACAGAAAGCATGATTCAGCAACCATTCCCTCTATCTCCCTCCTCTCAAATATCCACCGTCCCCGTGAGGAACTCCGATGCCGTTGGAGTCTCACATTCAGTCCCAGCATTGCCAGCGATCCCATCTCCTTCCGGATCACCGAAACAATCCAAGCTCGGATTGATACTGCCCGTCGCCACCTCGATGAAACTACCCATCCGTCAGCATAGAGAATCTTAAACAACATAGCTTTCCACTCACGTTCCACATTGCAAAGTCTCCTCCAACGACAACGTTGTGCCGTCCCACTTATACTGGAACGCCGCATTGGCGCACGGATAGGAGTTGTTAGGGTCTGCTGGCGAACCTCCAGTACCCGTAGGCAGGCTCCTGCTGCATTCGCTACTGGTTCCGCTGGTTTCGTCGACGAAATCAAAGGAGATGCTGCTGACAGCATTAGGGCCGGGGTTGGCGGTGAAGGTGGTGAAGCCTGTGATTGTCCATTGTAGGGTTGAGCTGGAACAAGTTTGGCGCTTCAGGTGGGGAGCGGCAAGGGTGAGGGAGGCGAGGGAGACGAGGGGAAGGAAGCGCATGGTTGCGGTTGGTGGTCTTGGGTATTGCTTGTCAAAGGAAGGGTGATGTTGAGTTATATAGACAATAAAGATGTCTGTGTTCAATGATGCGGAAAGTGTGAAGAAGGAAATTCAACACCGGAGAGCGTCGCTTTTTATACCATCTGCTTCCTGAGGGTTTCCGCCTCCTGGAGTCTGTGCGGCTCTAAATTTATCCACCTGAAGCATCTCGTGTTCACCGATGCAGTCAACTCCCGGTCATCTCCGAAAGCTCTTTTTTGGACCGTCAGATTCTTCTATATCCGTCAATCACAGCGAGGAAAGAGACCACCATCCGTCTTCGCCATCCTTGCTCCCGAGATGAGTGTCAATAAATGAAAACTTCGAGGTCACGAAAGCAGGGAAAATATTTTATTTCGTAAGACATCGTTCAATCGGTCAATCCAGTCGAAGATATATAAAAAATCACACAAATGATGCAGCATTGAGAGCATGATCAGTCATCGATGGTATGGCGAAGGATAAATTTGCCCAATACGGTTATATACCAGCACTTACAGGTTCTTCGCCACTGGTAAGACTACGATGTTACGAGACTTACGGTAAAGCCTGCCAGAAGGGCCTTGCCAAGTAACTGCTTTGACAGAAGTTAAGTGGCTATGTCAGTGCGCTGGACAGATTCTTTGTGGCTTGATTTGCAGTGAAAATGAGTCCCCCGAAGCAAGAAGACTTCATCTTTACAGTGAGACTGGGGTTCTTGCCATAGTAAATCTCGTAATGGCGGATGGAATCCATTTGTCAGCAGCAAGGATCATATGAGTTCGTGACCTCGTCTTACATCAGCAGACGACTCTTTGTGTGGTTCCGCCTCTTCGATCGCTGTGACAGTTCTTTGGTAATGCTTACCGATACCTGTTTATAGCTACCTTGGTCTATAGAGTATAGTTATAAGAGATTCTGTGGGACTCGAATACGAGCACATACCTGTTTAGGCCTGCTAGCCTCGGCGTTGAGATTCCCAACAACATACGCCACATTTACTGTATGCTTGTAATATGAGGAACAAAAACTATTGACCAAATTTTTAGAGTTCGCGTGGAGCCAGTCGGAGACATGATCTTCGATGGATTCATGGTAGACTTGTGGAACGCCGAAAAAAGAGTGGCGCTGTAAATCATTATCACTTAGACGATAAACGCGGTACACGCTCGTGTAGCAGTGAAGGGGCATAGGAGTGTAACCTAGCATCACCTGACAAGCAGAAAACGTTTTTGGTCTCCCAACGATCGAGCAACTGATACGGGATGCCCATCAACCAGAAGATTCAGCTTCGATGCGACAATGACCCATTGCAAAAGAATTGATGTGGTCCTCCGTGGAGGTCAGTCCTCCAATTTCCATATACAGACGAGTCAGATTCTAATCCTTCAATCGGGAAATCGCTAGCTCTAGCATGGGGCGTATTTGTACGCTAGGAGAAAAGGCACTCCAACACGGGATTGAAACCATGTCTCTTGCGCTCTGATTGGACGACAGGTCTGTGGTCTGCCTGGTGATCAAATTATCAGAGGGAAAGCCACTGACATCGGAAATTAGACCCTGTGCAAGTCTTTTGCCTATCATGTTAACGGTGTCCTTACTTCAAGAATTTAAACAGAGTCAGGAAATGACCCGGTGCGTAGCCGAGTCCGAGAAAAGCTTGCAGACGTATGGCGGTTCAACTGAGGCGTGAGGGGTGTGCTGTGGTCTTGTTACGGAGGCCACTCAAAGTCTCGCTTCAGTCGTCGTTCACAATGAGCTTAGAGAAGTAGAAGACATATGATCATGATGCTTAGACTTTGATGTATGCTGCCATTCACGGCAAATTTCGTTCTGTGCATCATGACCGCACACCCAGTCTTTCCACGTTCTCTTTCCCCCCCGCCTCTACCAGTCTAATCCCTTGTCGTCGACCCTGTGGTGACCTCGATCAATTATTTCGTCACCGTATATGTAAGCTTCTTGGTTCTCAGGTGTTTCTTTAGCTGTGCAATTTTCTGACACTCTTATGGGTCTGATCATTGGACGTCGTCTCGAGCGAGATAGACTCATATGTCACGGTGTTGGCCGAAGGTTTAGTAGGTTGTGTAATCATGCTATCGTGCGCAAGCTGGCTTTTTCAATCTTTTCGTCACAGTGGGACTAGGGGTTAGCCGGTCGCATGTTAGTCTTCGCCACATCATCGCGACAACACGTGATCTGAACAATGTGGAAGTAATCATGTTTGGTCGATTTTAGGCCGAGATAATCACTAAATAGAGACCGTCATAGGCGTATTCTCGTATCTCAGTACTAGAAAAACTCTCATATCTATAGCGATATGTCTTGAAGTGAAAATAATTAGCTAGACTAAATACAGATGTGAGAGAATAAAAAGAAAATATGTAATTGCTCTAAATAAGAAGAATTGACTGAAGAAATTATTATCAGTGAGATAATATAATATTTATAGATCATTTGGCATCAAAAAAGATCACGAATCCCTCACTCTGCTATAATCTCTCCTTCACTCTTTCTACTCTATTATAATCACTTATTATAATTTGAAAGAATAATCTCAAATGCAATGTAATACATATGCATATACATATGCGAGAAGTATACGATATTAATATAAGCGACTAATTTTTAATTCTATTATAACGATTAATCTTAGTTATATTATCGCGATAACACGTAATTTAAACAATATGAAAGTAATCATATTTAATCGATTTCAGATCGAGATAGTCACTGAATAGAGATCGTTATAGACGTATTTTCGTATCTTAGTATTAGAAAAACTCTCAAATCTAAATAATAGTCGAAGATTGATCGCATTAAAACTGAATAAAATAGAAAACGTAATATCGAGATTAATCGTAATCGAATAAGATTGTCACGGTACGTCAAGGCCTCCTTAGAGGCTACCGCCTGAATAGGCTTAGCGCGGTTATCTCCGCACATATCTGCCCTGCACGCACATAGAATAATCAACAATCTTTCCACCACACATAAATATATGACATCCAGTCCTATTTCCTTGACAAAGATCGCGTTATTTTATTGACGACGTAAGACGTCGAGTACGTGTAATAGATAAGTTATCACATAAAGACGAAAGACGTCTGACTTTCATTTTCCAAGAATCATAATTTCGAAGTCGCTGAGATCGACTTATCTTGCTTCGATAGCGATATCTCGTCGAAAGAAATAATTTGAATAATGATCTATCTGATCGACATCGCGAAGAATATTCTCGAGAATATTAATAATCATATTTCTTATAAATGTAAAATATAAGTTATTTTAAAATAGTAAGACGTCTTTATAAGACGAGAATCTTCGAAATAATTATTTCAAGACACGAATAGCGCACGCATCGTCGTTTGTTGTTGTCATAGTTCTAGCTTAGTCCAGTAAGCCCCGGAGCTTGAAAGCCTCCGAAGCTTGCCCTAATTGGGAAATGAGATCTTGGCGCGAAGAAGACTTCATAGGTTTCCCTTCCTACTTCGTGATTCTTCTTCTTCTTCGCGCAATATGTACTTAATCACCTTACATATATAGTTAGTATTGATTGATTGATTGCTTAATGCGCCTATCTAGTAAACTACTTTACTAATCAGGGAGTTCCTCGAATATTTGTAGCGCTGAAGAAACCTTTCGGACAAAAACTTCAACTTATCCTCTCGTGTTATCATTGTTGTCAACTCTTAGACTTTGACTGTCAAGTTGTTGCCACAAACCACTGTCACTTCCGTTCTCTTTCAGTCTGCCGCTATTGTTTCCGTGATTGTCTCCTTCTATGCCTTCTTTTTGCTTCCCCTCTTCTCCTTACCCTTTTTCTTGTTTTTGGTTTCTTTGTCTAGTCCTAGCGGTAATTTGGACCGAGCCAATTGCTCTTGGGCCAGCGAGAATTGATCGAGACGTCCTATTTTGATCATCCATCGTGCGGCAGCGCGTATTCCGTGCTTCTGTGTCAAGATTTGTCGATAATCTGACGTGCCGACTTGTGCAATGAGTTCTCTTCTCTCTTTCGCCAGTTCCGGGCAGAACAGTAATATGTGTTTGACCGTCTGTTTTCTCCAGCCGCATGAGCACTCAGCGTTTCGAATACCAGGTACCTTCATTCGATAGAGAAAATCATTGAGACCTATCTTCTCGCTTCNTCAATCAATCAATCAATCCCTTCCTACTTCGTGATTCTTCTTCTTCTTCGCGCAATATGTACTTAATCACCTTACATATATAGTTAGTATTGATTGATTGATTGCTTAATGCGCCTATCTAGTAAACTACTTTACTAATCAGGGAGTTCCTCGAATATTTGTAGCGCTGAAGAAACCTTTCGGACAAAAACTTCAACTTATCCTCTCGTGTTATCATTGTTGTCAACTCTTAGACTTTGACTGTCAAGTTGTTGCCACAAACCACTGTCACTTCCGTTCTCTTTCAGTCTGCCGCTATTGTTTCCGTGATTGTCTCCTTCTATGCCTTCTTTTTGCTTCCCCTCTTCTCCTTACCCTTTTTCTTGTTTTTGGTTTCTTTGTCTAGTCCTAGCGGTAATTTGGACCGAGCCAATTGCNGAAGACTTCATAGGTTTCCCTTCCTACTTCGTGATTCTTCTTCTTCTTCGCGCAATATGTACTTAATCACCTTACATATATAGTTAGTATTGATTGATTGA
>NKYR01000182.1:0-22322 GCA_003184365.1 Evernia prunastri | reverse complement strand
CCCCCCCCCCATCAGCAGCCATATCTTGGGGAGAGGGGGCGCCAATAGCATAGATAAGAAACGCTCAAGCAAAAATGAAAAGAGTACCTTCGTGCTTCGAGTGAAGCCGCAACGCCTTCTAAAATCCCGCACGCCTGAACCGGGTAGCGCGCTCAAGAGGGCCGAGATGGATAAGACGAGGAGCGAGTGGTTCTCGAACACGCATGGCTAGCTCTTACATAAGGTAACAACGTGCAGAAACCGCGCGGGAATTTCTGAATGACACAAGGCTGCTTTGTTCTTATACTCCAGGCCTCGAGATGCCACACTGCCAAGGACATGCCGAGTCGTGTGCGCTGTGATGGGAGCCGAGAGCGCGGAGAATCACGTGTGGCGATGCAGATGTGTGCGTAGTCTGGAAGATTCCGTATAGAGAGCAAAGGGTATATCCTGTGTCGTCTCCATCCTGCAGCAAAAGGATATCCTCTTGGATACGTACCATTGGGGACACGCCGGTGACATGCAATTAGAGCCCAGCTAGCGCCAGGATCCATTCTCAACTAGCAAGCAAGCAAGCAAGCATCCATCCACGAAGCCATTCCCATTTACCAGCACCCCCTTCCCGTCGTCACATCGCTCGAAGTTGCAGCACACTCACTGCCAATTGGCTCTTCGTCCATCCCAGCATCTTTCCCACCGTCAGACCCCAGCTCCTCTCCGCCTGCTTCGACACCTACGCGTTCATCAGCCGTAGCCCCGCCAAAAAGCACGATCAGGTCCCTTCCCTCCGCCAAAGACCTCTTCGCCTTCCTCTCGCCGCGGACAGCATCGACGTCATAAAGATCTTCGGTACTGCCAGCAACCCCGTTTTCGACAGCTACAGCCTTGAGGGAAGTCGGGATGGACGGCCTCGTTTACCGTGACAGGAAGCGGTGGTGGCCGTGTGCGTCGTTTCCGTCAGTCCGTAGGGGGATCGGTCGCGAGGAGGAAGTTTATGAAGGGGCTGTGAGAGAGAGAGAGAGCACAACGCACTATATTCGAGCGCGTCGCGAGTTCCATAGACGGATATGAACCGTACCGTGAAGACTCGAAGTTGAAGTCTTAGTGCTCGAGACTCACACATTGAGAGAAGACACCAGTTTTACTGAAAAGGACGGTTTCCTTACCCACAAGTGTCAGCTTGCAACGAAGAGTATGCAAGCTGAATTTTGTGGTCAGGAGCAATGGAATGTCCAAGCATAACCGCGCAAGAAGACTTGATACGTACCATGAATGGTTGGGTAGGTCAACCTCCATAATGGCAAAGGGGGAAAGACAAGCAACGACTACCGTACGCGCAATGAAATGGTAGAACGGTAGAAGCGTGAACCTGGTAGCTATTGATGTTGTGATTGTATCAGCGATTTCGTGAAAGAACGGGGGTCGTGAAGTCTGCTTGATCGTAATACAAAATTCCGACTATTGCGAGGTCCGATGGGGACATAATAAAGTGATGGATAGTGTCGTCCAATGGCGTAAGAACTTTGTCAAGATACACAACAGAGCTCCAATTCGTCAATTAAGCAGAAGGACCCGCCTCGCATATACACTAAGTCACCCCGCGGAACGGCCCCATCAGAATCCGATCGACCCTCCGACGATAGTCTCGATCCCGTGGGCCGATATTCTAGAATCAGTCTTCTCCTCTTCGATAGGACAATGACCGACTTCCCGCAAACCGCTGCAGACCCATGGGTACACAAACACGGGAGCGCTCGTGACGGCGTTACCGCAGATACGGCGAAAGGACCTTTGGAGCAAAGAGTCATCATCATAGGAGCCGGTAGGTCCTCCGACTTCCAGTGAACACGGAACGTCACGGTCTGACATGGGAGCAGGACAAACAGGCTTGCTCATCGCCCACGGTCTCCTCAAAGTTCGTGACCCCCCCAACAAAGCCAAGCCACCGCCCACCTATTTCCGCAAAACCTCCAAACATCTAACAAAGTCACACTCCAGGCCGGCATCGCCTTCTCGGTATGGGAAGCCGAGCGCGACCTCGACGACCACAGATCCGGAGACTGGAGCATGGGTGCGCGCAAACCCCCACCGGTGCCCGCAATCGGACACGCTGACGCGAGAGGGGGGGGGAAAAAAGGGATCCACTGGGCTCTGCCCCTGCTGGAAGACCTGCTCGCTCCCGAGCTATTCGCCCGGCTCCAGGAATGTCAAACGGACCCGTTCCACACGACCTCGGACGACGACGCCAGCCACCCGCCCAGCATGCACGGCGCGACGGGGGAAATCCTCAAGCCGTCCTTCGTCGCGAAGATGCACCGCGTGTCGCGGAGCAAGATGCGTCGGTGGCTGCTGGCCGCGCTTCCGGAGCGCAGCGTGCACGTACACGAAACCCCAGATCTACGGACCTTCTTGTTGTCGTTCGATGGAAAACGATAGACTGGGCTGACCGTTGATGTTTTCTCCGCAGCGTGATAAGCGCCTGGTGGACATACATCCACGCGATGACACCGTGACGGCCAGATTCGCCGACGGCACCGAAGTCACGGGCAGCTGCCTGGTGGGCGCGGACGGCCCTCGCTCTCGGGTTCGGCGGATCTTGCTGGGAGCGGACAAGGGCGCGCCGTGTGCGATGCCGTACGTGGCGACTCGGACGATCGTGACCTATCCAACGGCGGAGCAAGCCTTGCACGTCAGAAGCGCGCACCCTGTCAACGTAATGGCGTTTCACCCGGACGGGATCTGGGCATGGATAAATGGTACGTGGTGGCTCATCGGCTCAGACTTTTCGTGGGGCGCCGTTTCGCTGAACGGTAAACGCCAGTCGTTGATGTCCCGGATGCCAAAGCGCCTGAAACGTGGAAGTTCCAGCTCATGACATCGTGGCGCAAGTCCGACCATGGCGAGAGGGATCAGACTGCAGCTGTCGGGTTAGCCGAGGTCAAGGCGAAGACCAAAGACTTCGCCGAGCCATTTCGGAGCGCGAACGCTTGGGTCCCGGCCGGGACGCCCGTTTACACCAACAGGATGACATACTGGGAGCCGATCCCGTGGGGGAATCTTGGCGGGAGGATATCTCTGGCAGGCGATGCGGCTCATCCAATGACCTTCCGTATGCTTTTCGTCTTGCTCTCAGGAATCAAAACGTGCACTAGGTCGCTGACCGACTTTCTCACAGACCGGGCCCAAGGCCTCAACCACGCGATTGAAGACGCGGCAAAGTATGTGGCTGCCCTTCGGGCCGTGGAAGGCGGTCAAGGAGAGCTGGAAGATGCCATTGATGGGTATGAAACGGAGATGATAGCGAGGGGAGGGGAAGAGGTCAGGTTGTCGAAAAGGAACACCGAGATGGTTCATCAATGGGACAAGCTCATGCAGTCTCCACTTTTCCAGAAGGGAGTCAAGAGAAACGCATTGGCAGGCTCGCTACCAGAACAACTCACAACCTTTGCCGCTCATCGGTCTCAGATCTTCAAATGATTCGCGCTATTAGGCTCAAGGACTTGGTCATCTGTACATGAGCATTACTTGAGAAGTCTGTTTGAAGAGGATGATACTATTCTTGGGATTGAGATCAATGAGAGTTGAAATGTCTATATTCGTAAGCGCTGTAGGTCGCATGATGATCTTAGACGAGTGCGTGGGAAAGACAAATGGAGGAGTAGGAGACAAAAGCTGCCCTTTCCTCGCAATCATTTTCATGTGTGACGAAGTTGGGTGAGAGATACGTAGTATCACGCCGTTGTAGCTTCTGGATATCTGGCGCCACACTACATGCTTCGACCATTCGATCATCTGCTCCTATGTCACTAACCCACCTGACGCTCAGAGACTCTGATGTCTGCTAGCTCTTCTCGCATGTGGTTTACCTCGATCACGACTTCGCAGCACCGGCTTTGACTATGGTTGTTTTAGCAACAGTGAGAGCAGTTTCAGATAGGGAACGTGCGTACTTAATATGATATCGCCGTCAGCCACCACTAGCGCTGGAAGTCAGCTTCTGTTCTTGAGTCAAGCTGAAATTTCATCGAATTATGCTTACCGTAGTCTTTGCCTTTAGTCATGATCTTTCCGGCAGCTCTCAGCGAAACTTCATCTTTGTATTCTTTGAGAAGCTCGTAGTTGTAGACGATACACTGGATGAACGTCTTTTCGAAGTCTGCAAAGATTTCTGTTAGTAACGCCGTCTCAAGTCCAGGTATCTCTCCGCTTACCCCCGTGAATCACTCCTGCAGCCTGTGGCGCCTTTGTCCCATTTCTAATTGTCCACTGCCTCACCTCGTCCGTCCCGGTCGTGAAAAAGCTGCCAAGATCCAGCATCTTCCTCATGGTAGTGATGATCTTGGGCAGCGCGGATTTTGTACCTAGCTTTTTACACTCCTCTTCCGCCTCCGCCTCAGTCTCGAAACGAGTGAGGCGCTCCTCGAAGGCAACAGAGAGCGGAAGTATAGGATCACCGGGTGCATGTTCTTTGACCCATTCAGCAATCTTTGGTAGATGCTTGTTCTTTTGTCGGATGTAATCTTTCTCGCTAAGGTTGACAAGATAGACAACGGGTTTAGCGCTGAGGAGGAAGAGAGGATTGATAACTTCGACCTAGTCGACCATGCCAATTAGCCGAGCTCTCCAGCGAGATGGGCAATGGGAGGGTGATAGAGTATATTCTTGGTGTCAGAGTTGGATTTCATTTCAATACGGTCTCTGCGTTATTTAATTGAGCCGTTCAACGAGCTGGGATTATATCGAGCTTTGTAGCTCTTGTTCATCATGCAAGAATATTTGGGTAGTACTGCGCATGGACTTGCACTTACTTCTTTGGGTGTCCAATTCTCTTTCCGCACGTCCTTGCCATCTTTCAGCCATGCCAGGATCTTCTCCACCGTAGCTTCCTCCTCCTTCAGCTTCTTCATCTCTAAGCTCTGCCCGCCTCGTCGCGTCTGCTTTTTCAAGTTCTCCAGGGCCTTTTCAGTGAACTCTATATCCTTGATGCGTAGCTCTTCACTGATGATTGTAAGATCTCGTACAGGATCGACATCTCCCTCGACGTGTATGATCTCGGCATCATCGAAGCAACGGACGACTTGGAAGATTGCATCGACCGCTCTGATGTGTGACAAGAAAGCATTACCAAGGCCAGCTCCTGTGGAGGCTCCGCGAGTCAGGCCAGCGATATCGTAGACGGTCAAATTGGCAGGTACTTTGGACTTCGGCTTGTACTGCTCACACAGCCAATCGTATCTATCATCAGGTACAATGACACGAGCTTCTTCGGGTTCGATTGTAGCGTATGGGAAGTTCTACATTTGGCCGTCTGAGCCAATTGTCTCGTGCGATACATCACGGTTGACTCACAGCAGGGTTGCCCAATGAGCATTTAGTGATTGCTTGGAAGAGAGTCGATTTGCCAACGTTGGCTAAGCCGACCTATAGAGCGATAAGAGCTTAGCAGCACTCTTGATCCACATATGTGAGGTCGTATCATACGTACGATACCACTTTTCAAGCTGTTTCCCGGTCGGCCCAGAAGCACCTTCTTCTCCTCTTCCTTTTTCTTGGGAGGCATTCTGCTTCGATATCTAGCTGAAGAGGTTTGGAAACCTCGCGCTGTAGTGGTGATGGAAGAGAGTCTAATTGAGAGTAGGAATGCTGGATGACGCTGGGGTTCAAACGCAGGTCCTGCTGCTCTGGGAAAAATTATGCAAAGATTTGAAGTGAATAGAGACGACCGGTGAAGATGAGTCGACGTACTTAGGGTTGGTGGAGAGAGCAGTGGCCTCTCTCTTCAGCCAATCAACTCATGTGTATGTGAATGGGTAGAATTGTGCGTTCCAGAGTTCGAACTTCACTTAGGCAACTAAAGTAAGTACTTTAGGCTTTAGAGTACCGCCCAGAGTACCAGAGGCGCGCTCTGGGGTCACAGCCGCCCCCCACATGAGCACATGAGACCTTTCTCAACGATGGCTTTGTCAACTATTTTATTATTGTCATCTCACCTTATCATTACAATACTTCTCTGCTAAACCTTCTCATCCGCTACGTTTTCTCGCCCTCAACCTATCAGAGCATTGCAGCAGTCTCTGTCTCGCTCCGCGACCTACACCTACTTAGCAACCGTCGACAGTTTTCTCCCCTCGAGTCCCATCACAATAAGACCCCACGAATCCAATGTCCGCACAGAACAAGCAAAAAGCCCCTCGATCACGATCGCGATCGCATACTCCCTCCAGAAGTCAGCGTGCTCACGGCAGCAACCGCTCTTCAGCCTCAGTACAAAAGACCGAGATTCTCATAAATGTCTACGACTTACTCCCTGTACGTCTCGCTTTCAGCCTGATCAACTTTCATGCTGAGATGCCTGGACAAAGCCTGGTACACTCGCATCCGCCCTCTGGTTCATCGGCAGCTCCCTCCTCCATACCGGGGTCGTGATTAAAACCCTGAATAGAGAATATGCCTTCGGCGGCCATGACCGGCCAGGAATGTCGGGAGTTTACTGGACCAAACCACGTATAGAGCCGCCTGGAGGTACATTCCGTTGCGAGCTACTGCAAGGATTCACCTTCCGTCCCCAGCACGAGATCGAGAGCATAATCAAAGAAGTCTCCCAACGATTTCAAGGGACATCCTACAATCTCCTCTCCAATAATTGCAATCACTTCACCAGTCATCTCTGCGAGAAATTAACTAGTAAATCTGCCCCAGCGTGGCTGAACAGAGCGGCCAGCATAGGCGTTGCGCTCCCGTGCGTCGTTCCCAGAGAATGGATCGCTCCTCCGGATCATGACACGGCTGATGGAGAGCTGCTGGAGGAGGATGATGAGGATGAGCGGACGTCGATGTTGCGGCAACAGTACCACCGAGGATCCAGTTTCCACGGCAGTACGGCTGGCAGTACAGTTACAAGCACGATCAGTAGCGAAGAGGAGGGCTGGGATAGCGATAGGGATCGAAGGAAAGGTGGGAGTGGGAAAGGAAAGAGTGCCGTGAGAGATACGGATGACAGGATCATGCCTGCGAGCGAAAGAGCGCCAATGCCGAAGGCTCGTTAAGGATGATCGTAACTTGGTTTCAGCGAATGTGCTTGGGTCTCTTGCGGTAGAAGCGAAGTCAGGATTAAACCGTTTCCGGACTCGAACCTCGTCCGTAGGTTCTCTACCTGCGCCCCGTGAGTGAGGAAGAGCTTGCCTGAGAACTCCAACGGAGGGAATTAATGCCACATCCGCACGGAGGCATTATGTACCGGCGGCGAAGAAATAGCTCCTACTTCCTTTGTTCTTAGAATGAGTTCGTACCATCGAGTGAAACATGCCCTCAAAGCAATGGCCTGGCTCTCGACTCACACCTCTGAAGGATTGGACTCTTTTGTGAGACCTCAGGCTCGCGCTAGCAAGCAGTACAGATCGTCACTTGGTACAAAGTGTACATTCAAAGGCTCTCAAGAATATGTTGACTGAAGGATTCGTAGGTAGAAAGCGCTGATGTTATGTCCTCGTCGGAGCCCACAAAATCCCCGAACCTTCCATATCAGTCGCCGAATATGCATATTACCATCCTCGCCTATCCCAATCTTCTGGGCTTCTTACTCCTCGTCCCCCCAAACTTAAGCCTTGTAGAATCCATAACCCTCACAATCCTGCTCCTCAATGCCCTTCCCTCGCTACCTAGTAGGATCTTTCCAACTGCTTCTCTCCCGGGCCCAAAATCCCTCAGCACAACCTCTAACTGCCGAATGTGTCCCCCCTTCCCTTGATACTTCTCATCCAGCATAGCTTGATTCTTGATCATACCCATAACGTACGCCCCCAGTTGATATGCCGCATCGTAGGTGCCTCGCTGGGCCTTCTTAAATCCAATATTGCCCGAGGAGACGGAGATGATCGGGTCGCGGTTACCAGCTGTCAAGGTGATGTGGCAGTTGTGGCGGGTAGCATAGATGTGGAGGTGGTGGGGACGGATTATGGGGGTGTGGGTGAGGGACAGGTTTTGTCTCCGTGTAACACCCTCCGGTAT
Source organism: Evernia prunastri (assembly GCA_003184365.1). Lineage (NCBI taxonomy): Eukaryota > Fungi > Ascomycota > Lecanoromycetes > Lecanorales > Parmeliaceae > Evernia > Evernia prunastri. The sequence goes on along the minus strand of NKYR01000182.1, from coordinate 14,336 downwards.
TATAGGATCGAGGGAAGGATCGGAAGATCGTGATCGGGATAACTGAGAGAGACTGGCAAGGCTACCGGCAGTAGATGTGTTGGAGGCTGTAGGATTTGTCTCGGCAAGGTCATGAGAGGTGGTGGTCAAAAGGCGCTTTTGGGAGATTTGGCATGGAGGAAACAATCGCGCATGGGCTATCCTTTGGCGGCAAGGAAGACATACTGATCCTATTGAGGGTAATTGGAACAAAGAGCGCTTCATGGTAGCTGTCTAGACATTGAACGAGCTGGTGGAGCAGAGCTGCGCCTTTCCAAAACATGGGTTGGCTGCTATCACTGACTTGTCGGCCACCGTAGAGAAGTATCGCCCGCTATGCAATTTGTGCCTTCGGCTCTTTGATTCTTCAACAACTTACTCTGCACGAATTTCAATCTTGAAGCCGGCGTTGCTTTTTAGGCGGTCGCTGTTTTCAAGATTCTACTAGCATGAGACCACCGTTACATCTGCTGCGGCGTGCTCAAACTCGAGGCAAATTCGCAACAAGATGCTTCACCTCCGCCGCAGTGAGGCGAACAGCACCTTTCCGACGAATACAAAGCGAGCTACACAATAACAACGATTCCAAGTCATATGTCCTCACCTCGCAAATCATTCATCCGTTACAGCAGCCTCACAGTTTCCTTGATCAGCTATCGAGCAGTGCCTTTTCTACATCGCCCCAGGCGAACGCCATAAGTTTCAGAGACTTAAAATCAGAAGACAAGCCAAAGGGTAGTCCAAGGCAAGAAGCAAAGTCCGGTGCAGGAGAAAGGGCTCAGAAGCAAGAGGCAGCATCGGAAGAAACCGAGAGTGCCGCAGAGCGTGCATATCGAGAGGCTCAAAAAGAAAGCGAGAAAGAGAGAGAAAGTCGTCGCGCGAGTAGTAAAGAGGAGTCCGCTGGAAGTGAGAAAGAGGAGCAGACGGGCAAGGGGGAGAAGGAGCAAAAAAATAAAGAAGAGCCACCACCTCCACCTCCGCACGGAAACAAATCACCATGGCAGGTCTTCACAGAAACACTACAGTCCGAATTCCAAGCTTCCAAAGAATGGAACGAATCTACAAAGGCTCTATCTCACTCAGCACACCAATTTACGGAGAATGAGTCGGTGAGAAAGGCTCGACAAGCGTCCAGCCGCGCGTATGGGGCGGCCACATCTGTGACGGGTTCAGCGCTTAAAGGGACAGGCAAGGTGTTGGGACAAAGCGCTGCGTGGACCTGGGATTCAACGGTTGTCAAAGGGGTACGATCTGGCGTCAATACTACAGGCCGAGGAATCGACGCCGCTACGAAACCTGTGAGGGAGACCAAGATATACAAAAGTGTCAAAGATGTCATCGATGATGGTAGCAGCTCAAGATATGGGGGATGGGTGGAGAAAGAGGAAAGAAGAAAGAAACGTGAGCTGAGGGACTTGAAGGAATCAGAGGGATTGCCAGGGAAGCGGGCGGAGAAGATGGAGGAAGACCCAAAGTATGTTTTCATATAATAAAAAGCGACCAGCAAGGGTCTTGCTAACCTTCTTGTAGTGCCGGCACAAATGTCACCCTGCACAAAGATTCCAGGTTTCACCAAACATGGACAAACTTCAAAGAATCAAATCCAGTCATGCAATCCCTTTTCTCCCTGAAATCAAGCTACAAGGAATCCGAAAACCCCCTTGTCTCCACAGCCCGTGGCGTCACCGACTACGTCGCCGGCTTCTTTGCTGAAAACGAGTCTGCTCGAGTCATAAAGAAATTCCGGGAAATGGACCCATCATTCCAAGTCGAACCCTTCCTCCGCGAAATGCGCGAGTATATCCTCCCTGAGGTCCTAGATGCCTACGTGAAAGGTGACACCGATACTCTTAAGCTCTGGCTCTCCGCGGCGCAGTACCAGGTATATGCCGCCTTAACCCAGCAATACACTACTGCCGGCCTGAAATCCGATGGCCGCATATTAGACATACGGCATGTCGACATACTTTCTGCCCGCATGCTCGAACCTGGAGAGATACCGGTCTTCATCATCAGCTGCCGAACACAAGAAGTTCATGTTTACCGAAACGCCAAGACGAACGAGCTAGCTGCTGGTATGGAGGATAGGGTACAGCTTGTCACCTATGCTCTCGGAATAACGAGAACGCCGGAAGACGTCAATAACCCGGACACGAGGGGATGGCGGTTGATTGAGCTGCAAAAGAGTGCCAAGGACTGGATATGACACGGCTTATTGGCTTTTTCTAACAGTGATTTGTCTTGCATTTAGCGTGCGTGGAAAAGCAAGCGTCTTGAGCTCCTCAAGTGTATAATATTATCGAAATCGTCTCGGCTATCGGGGTGGAAATAGGGGTAGCGAGGCGTTGATGGGCACGGGATCTCGGTCGCCACTCTCAAACAAGATGTCAGTTGCTATGTAAATATGGATCTATGAGGGCATTTTCAAAAAGCTAGCCTGGTGTATCTGCAAAGACTTCAGCTTGCAAAGTGGTCATGTTGTCTTGAGAGAGCTATAAGCCAGCCGTAGATAACTGCGCATCCGTCATTCCATGCCTACCGTACTCGCATCAAGTATCAGGCAGATCTTTGTTCTCCAGCTCTGCAACGATCTACATGTATACTTCACATATCAGATAAAGTACTACTGTTGACCGTTAGCTGGCCTGCTTGAATACCCTCGTACGCTGCCAATAATACTTTAGCCACCGCCGTCTTCTACCTTACAATCACATGCCGCCTGAAGCCCCCAGTCCGCCAGCATCCTCTACTTGAGTCTGTCCGCTGTCAGGCCTGCTCGCATGTCGAATGAATGCACTCTCTCAATCCATATCTGCGGGCCTTCTTCAAAAGCGCATTACCTACCCAATGCAATCCGGTCAACAGCCACGTGAGTATACCAGACCCAGCACGGGTAAAGCCCCACGAAGCAAGGGCTAACGCCGTTGCAGATTCTCCTTGTGCCAACGACCGAATGCCTCCTGACCGGCAAGGACCGGGAGACTAATTCAACATTTGCGGATCTAGCTGGATCTGAGGAATTCCTCGCCAGCCATGTCCTCCGAATATCTGCGCCCACAGGTCCTGCAAGCAACAACGTGCGAGACAGCAGGGGTAAAGCGAAGCAGTTCAATACAGTGAATGGGCGGACGATTGTGGTGAAAGAGTCGTTTGTCTACAGCAATAAAGGTACAGCTGGATCATTAGTATAGACTCAGTTTCCTCCCCTGATATTGTCCAGGCTTCAAAAATCTCAATCAGGCGCAACTCCTCAGCGACCAGCTCTACTACCCCGACACTCTCGATGCGCAACAATGGCTCATATACTACATCTCGAGACCTCTTGTAGGCTCATACGAGCCGATCAAGATAACGCCAGCTCTGCTTCCAACCTTGTTGAAGGGTTTGAAACCTCTTACCGATATACCGAAAGAACCTTTGAGCGGGCTGGTGGACTCTGGACCCTCCTCATCAGTCAAGAAGAAAGATGTACGGTCGTTTAACGATTTACTCAACAATTTTCCAATGATCGCGCGGCAGATGCAACCCGGGTTGGAGAAGGTTTTCAAAGACTTCAACAAGGAAATGCAGGACCGACCTTCTACACTTTCGCGCAAGTCATCGAACACTTCTAGGAGGTCTTCTACCGCATCCTCCCATTCCAAGACCAATGGGTCCATACGCAGCAAATACTCAAACGGCCATCCGACGACACCATCCATAGCAACGGTGCGTGTGGATGAGGAAGAAGACAATATGCGAAAAACATTGGAGAGTGCAGTCACTGCGGCGATCGATCTATTCCAACAGGTGGACAAGCAGCAGTTGTCTCTGCTAGGCGCTAAAACTGATCTCACAGGTCCTACTGTCGAACGAATGATTGAGCGATATGTCACAGAGCAGGTTCACGACTCCACACTTTTCCCAGTGCTTCGGAACAGCAGGCGGTTGGAAGATCTGGAGCTTGAGTCTCGTATTCATCAGATGCAACACATCGATATTGCCCAAGTTGGCATTGAGATAGAAGATGGTCGGAAAGGCAAGGAGCAAATGATGGACAGGCTTGCCAAGGGGGTTGAAGAGTTCCGCAAACTTGCTGTTGCTGGCAGTCCTCAGCAGATGACGGAGATTCTTCTGGCAACGCAAAAGGTCGTTACGAGTGATCAGGGCATCGTCAAGGATCTTGGTACCGCGATGAAGGACAATATAGGATCGGAGGGAATGGAAAAGGCTCCTTCATCAATGACCATGAATGCCGATACTCTGGTCTCTCTACTGCTAGTTGTGGTCATTCGATCCCAAGTACGGCATCTTCAAGCTCGACTGTCTTATATGCGAAATTTTATGTTCGTTGATGATGTTGAGAATGGCGAGGTTGGATATGCGTTGAGTACATTTGAAGCAGTGCTTTCCTACCTGGCGTCTGACTCTGGTGGCCTACGTAAAGCTAGCAGAAGGAATAAGCGACTATGGCAGGCTACTCGAAGTGGTAACGTCAAGGACATAAAGGCGATCATGCATCAAGAACCGGATTCCGTTTTACACGAATACACACATTCTGCACTGCACGAGGATCTAAATGAGGATGCCATTGCCGATGGCGGTGATGAATCGGACGAGGGCTGCTTGGTGGCCAAAGAGAACAGAAGCCACTCAGACCATCGTTTGTCCACTGCAACCACCGAAGACGGCAATGCTTCAGAAAACTCCACTTTGGCACACGTGTTTCCTTTCCAGGCTTTGAAGGCCACCCGCAAAGGTAAACATGTTTCCATGGACATGAGAAGCCTCTCAAATTCCTCGGAATACTCATTCATCTCCCGAACAACCACTCTGGACTCCAAGTCCAGTATCATTGAGGGCGATACCTCCATCGAAACACTTGCACAGACCCAAGACATAGATGGCAACTCGGTGTTAATGATGGCCGTGGAAGCCCGACAACCAGCAACACTCGAATTCCTACTGACTTTGGAAAAACACTTTCCCCCCAAAGTTGTGCTGGAAGACTCCAACAAGGAAGGCACCACACTTCTAAGTGCTGCAGTCCAGTTGGCTCACACTGAACTTGTCGATATATTGCTACGCTGCATATCTCAGAACAGAGACGTACAGGACATCGTTGATTACTTTGCCAGAGCAGATCGTCATGGTCGAACGGTTGCCCATTATCTCTTCAACGCCCCATACTTGATTCCTCAATTTTCCGACATCCTACCGTGGAGAAGAAAAGACAAAAATGGCCAGACACCTTTGCTCGCTTTGTGTAGATCCTACGACCATAACAATTATGTGGAGATGGTCAATGATGCCTTGCAGTTCGCAACGGATGAGCAAGACGATGGCCAACCACTCCATGTGGACGACCATGTCGACGCAAAGGGCAATACATTACTCCATGTTGTCAACGATCCTTCTTTAGCTGTGCGAATCTTGAGGCATTGCGACTCCGACGCGAACGCTACCAATGACAAGCGTTTTACTCCGTTGATGGTAGCCAGCAAATATGGTCGGATGGACATGGTCAGAGCTCTATTCAGCGATCAAAGAGTTGACGTGTTGGTCAAGGAATCAAGAGGCATGACTGCAGTAGAGCTTGCTAAAGACGACGAAATCCGGAATCGCATCGACGACATGGTGCTCGTTTCCAATGTGCCCGCTGCAGATGGGAGAGTAACGGCTGTGGTTCGGTCGTTCTTTGTGGAAGATGCCTCGATACGCTTGATTATCAAGTCTGCCGTTCGCAATGACAATGGGATGATTGGCGTCACAACCTGTAGACGGTCATTGACAGATTTCGAGAATCTGGCCAAGTGGCTTTCCTTGGAGCATCCTGCTTCATGGCTGCCGTCGATCTTCAACTTTCGTTCACCTTACCAGATAGCCTCTCGACCTTCAAGGGCAGTACTGCAGGACATCCAAGTGCGTCTCGACAAGTTCTTGAAAATTATGCTTGCTCACTCTACCTTCTCAACGCACGAGCTGCTGTGGGAATTTATCCTCTTCCCTGAGATACACCCAGACATGATGGAAGAGCGGAGCAGGAAGAAAGCGGAGCTCCGGAGCGAGAACATCATGGAGGATTATGAGCCAGTCGAGGACGTAAGCGATGTTTCGACGTTTGTTGAGCATGCCCGGGAGTCGATTCGAGGCATCAACTATTCGAGTAAGAGCGTGATACGGAGGGTCTGCAGCATCCGTGTCTGTTCGTCGAGTATGTCTTCTCCAACTTCCTACCGGTACGTAGCTAACCGCCTCCTAGATTTCTCCGTCGCCCTAGACTTGTGTGCCAAGGATGTCTCAACGCTAGCATTTCTTCCATCATCTCATATCACGGCCCTCTCCCGCTTCGCCACCTGCGCTCAATCTTTGCCCTCCGATCCGCACACATTCTTCCATCAAGATATGCAAGCCATCTCCTCCACCATCCTTGCCATCCTCTCGTCCCTAGCACGCCCTCACTCATTGATCAACTCGCTCGTAAGCATTCAAAAAGCCGTCGATCGCCACGATTCTTCGCTACGACGCTCCGACCGATGGCCGCTTGGTCTACTCGACGAAACACGCAAAGGCATTCACGCTGAGGCGCAAGAAAAAGCGGAGAAAAGCCGAGAAGAATTGCGGACCGTGGGCTGCGAGCTGAGCTACACGCAGCAGACTGTTGCTGGTGAGTTGGCCGGATGGCAAGAGCTGCATGCCACGCTAGGGAAAAGAGCCATCAGGGCCTTGGCAGAGAGGATGGTAGTGAGAGAGAAGGATCGCCTTGAGTGTATGAAGAGAGCCATCAGGGGAGTTGTTGATGTCGGAAACAAGGAGTGAGATGGTGTGGCCTTGGCGGACTTTGCGGGTTGGACATCAAGTAGTGACTGCTGTCATGCTTTCTTTATTCGGCGTGATGGACTCCGGTGTTTCTTTGGACCAAGATACCCCAAATCGTTTGTTATTGAATGTGATTGGTTTTGCATCAGTGATGACCTGGATGGTTTGTTCTGCTCTGCAGAGCAGGACTGCCTTGCCATCCATTCGTTGACCTCATGGATTCCAATGTTTTCTTGCCATGCGATTTCTTGCCATTGCGAAGTCGTGTTTGTCCATTCCACCTCGTGCAAGAGACATGAAGGCATATGCGCACCCGATAGCTATTTACCCGGAGCATAGGTATGTACGGTACTGGTCAACTTTACTTTAGGCTGTAGCTGGATAAAATGATAATGTTCTAGCTGCAGATCCAACGGCCCCGCGTGCGTCATAGCTTTTTTATTTATCGCAAATATCATCCCACTCTTCATCATCAGTCTTCTTTTCTTTAACTGATTTCAACGTTCTCATCTTTCTTTCCTTCCATCATCTCCTTTTCTCTCTCCGATTCTACGATTAATTTGAGCCACCACAGCTCAAGTCTCACCATGGCCAACTCAAAAATGACCTTGTAAGCTCAACTTACCCCCCATACACTTGTAGCTTGTTTCACGCCCCAGCTAAATTCTTGTCCATACAGGAAAACCTTCACCCTCAATACCGGCGACAAGATCCCAGCCATAGGCCTCGGCACCTGGCAAAGCAAACCAAACGAGGTGCGGGACGCTGTCAAGATTGCGTTGGAGAAAGGCTACCGTCATATCGATACCGCACTCGCCTATGCGAACGAGCACGAAGTTGGGCAGGGGATCAAAGATTCCGGCGTTCCGAGGAAAGACATATGGTTGACCACCAAACTGGATAATACGTGGCATCATAGGGTGGGCGAGGGCATTGACAGTAGTCTGGAGAGTCTGGGCACGGACTATGTTGATTTGTATTTGATGGTGAGTACTGATCCTTAATTGACGCAGATCCAGGTTGACAGAAATAGCACTGGCCTTCCTCAACCGACCCAAACGACACAAAGAAACATCTCCCCGATTGGGACTTCGTCAAAACATGGCAAGTCACTTCTCATCGCCGCCTTTTGTCTTGCACTTGGCCTCTCCTAACCATACCCCAGGCAAGAAATGCAAAAGCTTCCCGCCACCGGCAAAGTCCGCAACATCGGTGTATCCAACTTCGGTATTCAAAACCTCGAGAAACTCCTCGGCGACCCCTCCTGCAAGACCGTTCCTGCCGTCAACCAGATCGAGCTGCACCCCAACAACCCGAGTCCGAAGCTGGTGGCGTATAACAAGGAGAAGGGCATCCATTGCACCGGCTACTCGTGTTTGGGAAGCACGAATTCGCCACTATACAAGGATCCGACGCTGTTGAAGATGGCCGAAGAGAAGGGCAAAACGCCGCAGCAGGTGCTGTTGATGTGGGGCCTCCAGCAGTAAGTCTCCATTCCGCTTCTCATTCCTATTCTCGGCGGCATCCTCTCTCGTGATACGTTTCTAGGTTGTTGGCTCTTTACCTTCTACGCCATTTCAAGCCTCAGCACGAGCCTCGTGATACTTAGTCTTCTGTTTCAGAAAATTCCTTGCTGATTTGAGGACTCACTCGCAGTGAATGGTCTGTGATACCTAAGAGTGTCAGCCAGGCCAGAATAGAGAAGAACTTTGAGCTGGACGGGTGGGATCTATCGAGTGGGGAGATGAAGCAGCTGGACGGGCTGACAGATCGCTTCAAGGTTTGTGGAGATGGATGGCTGCCTATCAAAGTATTTCATGGGGATGATGAGTAGAGTGGTAGTATCTCCAGGTCTGAATGGAGGGTGAAAACCGTCTTCGGAGACTTTTGAGGGCAAGGAGGACTTTGACTTTGAGCTAGCGGCCAAGTCAGCTACTGGTGTAAACAGAGCGCACTTCAACACTCCATACAGAGGCAAGAAGAGAACTTGCGCATGAATATTTTCTCCTTCGTTGCTTTGGGACCAGCGCCTCGGACTTACCCAGTGCTCATCTCACTCAGCAGCGCTCGCTAACAAAGTGCGGAGATTATTGGGAAAAATGTGCCCGATAACCATCCGAAAATGTTCCATCCCACAGCATAAAAAAGAATTGGTATCCCCAGATATTCAGAGAATCCAGTCTATGATCAAAAACTACTCTATAAAATACCTCTGGCAAGCACGAAGACCCACTAGAATAATATACCAACATCACCATCACCACCACCACCACGACGCGAAACCCACCACGCCTACAACAAGCTCCGATCAGCCACCAAGCCATGTCTCAACGCCATCCACCCTCCGAACACCCACCAAACACGCCCTCCGACCCTCCGAGCCCCTCCAACCACGACCAGGAAAGCGACCACCGCAACCAAACTCACATACCCAGCGCCGCCTTCTCCGGCCCCATGGCCGAAACCTACAACCAACGCACCGGCGGCTGCAACATCCTCCTCGCGAACCACCTCCTCGACCTCATCGCCCCCTCCCTCCCAGCCCCCAGCCAAGCCCTCCGAATCCTCGACAACGCCTGCGGTCCCCTAGTCCTGACGGCCGAATGCCTGCACCACCCATCCCTAACCCCCTACCGCGCCGTGCACATATCCGCCGTCGACGCCAGCGCCGACTTCATCGACGCCAACCGTGCCGCAATATCGTCCTCCGCCGCCGACTGGAAAACTTCTGGCCGTACGGTCGACACCGCCCTCATGGACGGCACCTCGCTGGGATTCCCTGACGCGACCTTCGACCTCAGCCTCACCTCGCTCGCGCTCTTCGCCTTCCCGGACCCGGTCCTCGGCGCGCGCGAACTTCACCGCACGCTGAAGCCCCACGGCGTGACGGCCGCGACGACGTGGAAACGCGTCGGCTGGCTGCCGCTGCTGCACGAGGTGGAGGCGCTGCTGCGGCCCGGGAAGCCGCTCACGCGGATGCCGATGCTGGAGCCGTGGGGAGTGCCGGGGAAGTTGGCGTGGGTGCTGCGGGCCGGGGGGTTCGGGCGCGTGGAGGAGGGGGAGAAGGAGGTTGTGGCGTGGTGGGGTGGGGTGGGGGAGGCGGCGTGTTGGATCGCGGGGACGGTGGGGATGATGGTTGGGGAGGGGTGGACGGGGGGGGAGAGGGAGGGATTGNGTGGTGGTGAGGGGGGAGGGGGGGAGGGTGGGGGTTCGGATGGTGGCGTTTGTGGGGGTGGGGTGGAAGGAGGGGAAGGTGAGTGGATAATAAATAGGAGAGCAGAGGAGTAGGGAGGTCGCTACTGTGTCCGGCCATTTTGGAATGTCAGGGAGAGGTGCTTGTGATGTTCACCATTCATGAAAGACCACATCATCCCCTTCCCCGCAAGGCTGGAAACCAACAAAGCTCGACCTTCTCAATGACCTTCAAACTGTCTGGACAACTTACAAGGGTAAGGTGTAGCGAACGAGTACGCCGCGCTGGGACGGACCCGGACGGTTGAGTCGGGGGGGGGATGCAACAAGCCACCGCTCCCACACCGCTCCTCGTACATGACGAAAAAGAACGCCGACGAAGCCTGTGGCCCCGTTCCCCAACCTCAAACTCCGCCGAAGATGAGGAGAAAATCGCGGACCACGCCTTTGCGAAAACGCGCTCAAACCCGGTTCCACGACGAGTAACAACAACAGCAGCACGGTCGGAGAGTACAATAATCTCACGGAAGTCTTTTTGAGGAGAACGCAACGTCGAAAAACCAACAAAGTGCACTTCGCCCTTGTGCGCGGAAGGTACCTGGGTTAGGGGTTAGTTTGCGTCCCACACCTGCTTGCAGAGGGCGTCCCCTTGCGAGACAAAACCATTTCGCAGCAAAAATGAGCGAGGGGGTTGGATAGTTAGCGCTTCTTTGTTGCTCTTTCCGCCTCTTTCTCCTACAAAGTATGTTTCTGGAAAGAGAGAAAGATCCGGATTGGCTGAAAGGAAGGGAATGCTGTTTGTTCATTTCGCGCAGTTCGCGTACGGGACCACCTGAGTGATTTTTCTCAGAAGAAATTATTAACCACTCGGAAGTGCGACGGTTAGGAATATTGTCTTGGCTGGTAGAGTCGTTGCCCACTTGGAAGGGTTAGCCTGAGTTGCCCGTTTCCAGGTCCCTTGGAAGGGTTTGGCTCGCAACTTCGGCAAATCAGAGTCTTTTGATGATAAGTTTTCTGTTGCCATGAGTGATTTGGCGACTAGCCGCCATGCGAATCGTGCTTCTTTCAAAGGAGTTCGGAATACACTTCAGCCTGCTGGAAAGGTTGGACTTTGAGGGCGAGGTGTTCTCCTCCGCCTTCCTGCGGTGTCAAGCTTCACAGCGTCTTTACAGAGAACGTCGAGAGGCCTTCTGCGAAAGCCATTTGTACCTGCATGGAACCACCTCTTATGATGCGAAAGACTTCGCCTCTGTACGAACAAGATAGGCGTAAACTTTGTATACGCGAGAGTTACATACCTCTGCCGCGCACTGACCACGTGATCCTTTTTTGGGTTTTCTTGTTTGAACGAACGGAGGATTTCATCTCGTCACCGTCCAGTGGATTTCGTCTTGACTGACATCTTGTAACACGCTACCCCGTACGCTCGGCGCGCTGCCGCTAACTCTACCCATAAGCCTAAGATTCATGCATAATGCATCTGCCATCGCGCCATAGACCTACCTATGGCCCGCCTGAAGGATGGAGGACGCTTTCAGCTCTGCCAGTGCTTTTTGACTTGGTGGGAAGAACCAAACGAACCCATTACCCCGCAGAAAGCACATGGGGGAGGCGGAGAAGCGTCCGAAGCAGATGGTTTCTGCATAGATCCTTTTTGCCGTGTTGGAATACATGCTAAACGATGCGAATCCAATAACCGAAGAACCTCAAACCATACTCCCCACACGGTAAAAACCCCTCTGAAAACATAAGACGCTCCTACTCGCATCAATTTCTCTCTCCCTCTCGAAAACCCAAACCCCACCTCCAAAAAAACCCACAGCCCTCCTCCCTCCCTCCCTCCCCCCAGTTCCCTCCAAACCATGCATCTCCCCACCACCGCCCCAATCCTCCTCCTCCTCGCCGCCGCCGCCGTGGGCCGCAGCCGCGCTCAAACCCGGCCGTATTCAGCCGCGGGGGGGCCGGTCCCGACCCTCGCCAGTCCCTCCGCCGACGACGGAACCGCCGGCGACAACGCGGCGGACTACTGGTGCGGCCGGTGGGCCGGGTCGCCCGAGCCCGCCGACGTGCCCACGGGCCAGCAACTGCCCGTGACGGACTTCACGCGGCGCTTCTTCGTCGAGCCCCAGCTGCAGCGGACGCCCTTCGCGCCCGTCGTCGCGACGGAGCCAAAGGTGCAGATCCCGAAGATTTGGGGGAACAGTACGTTTGTCGTTATCATCAATCTCCAAATCCTGTTTATACACTCCCCCCCCCCCCTTTGTTTTTTTTTTTTGGTCCTGGTGTTTGTTCTTGCCCTGCCTCATTTTCGTTGCACGGGGACGTGTTATTATTTCGGTTTGTTGTTGTTGGCTGCGGGCTGGATCGAGTTCGCTGACGGGATGTTGTTGTGGTTGTGGTAGACGGGTTCCGGGTCGCGCTCCTGAGCTACTCGGATAGCCAGAGGCTGTACGCGAGCAGCAAGTCGCGCTGGAGCGATTTCCACGAGGCGCTCCAGCTGGTCATGGACAAGTGCGTCAGTCAGGGCACGGGCGGCGCGTATCTGGTTCCTCGTAAGCCGAAGCTCCATCATCAAATACCGCCCCTCCTCTTTCCTACTATGGACAGGAGACCCTTTGCGAAAGAAATGAAGAAAGAAAGAGTTCTGGAAACACACACTGACCCGTTCTGCCTCAAGCGTCTCCGGGCCTCACCCAGGCCACGCTCGTCGTCTACGCCTACGCCGTCGGCTCGTACTTCGATTTCCAAATGAACTACTACATGTCGCAGCCGTACGGCATCAATCCCGCCTCCATCCAGGCGAGCTTCGAAGCCGCTGGCTCCGTGGCGTCGGCGAGTGAGGCTGCTGCTGTGTTGTGAGAGGTTGAGGGGTTTTTGGTTGGTTGGAGCGCGGGGACTCGTGGAGAGGAGGGAGTGCGATGCTTTTCGGAGTGCTGGCTGGGGTAAATGCCTTGGGGGATAGAGAGTGTCGGGATTTGAAACCATTGCAAGGGGTTTCGAATTCGGCTTCTCTATCTTACGTGATATCACTTTGAAGAATTGCATTCCCGCCGAACTAGATTGAGAGAGAAGTATATCTCTCGAAGAATCTAAGCTTAAATCGATTCATATCTCGTGTCTATCGCTCGCTTTCTGTCACTCAAAGTTATACTATTATCAAATCTTGATTTATTCTCTATATTTATTTCCCGATTTCGAATACATTAAGTTATAGAATAATTAATTATTAATTTATTCTCTATGTCTGTTGCTCGATTACTTTTATTAAATCTTATACTATCATAAAATCTTAATCTATTTTCTATATCTATTCTTCGATTTCGAATATACGAAGTTATAAAATAATCAATTATTGATTTATTATTTTATATTTATTTCTCGATTTCTGTTGAGAAACGAGGTGCGCAGTAGGCATGTATGAAGAATCTAAGGAGTGTAATAGGTAATGTACACGGTGGAAAGAAACCTCTGATGCCAANTTTAAAACGCGTCGCGATATCTAAAGTCTTATCGCGATAGAAAGTAAAAATTATAAATAAGAATTACTTAATCTATATTAAAGATTATATTACTTAACTTTTTTAACGTTCTTCGAAATATTCGATAAGAGATTTTAATTAATACTTATAGCGAAGGATTTAAACGCGTTTTAACGTAAAGCTTAGTGTTAATTTTTGAGAAACGAGGTGCGCAGTAGGCATGTATGAAGAATCTAAGGAGTGTAATAGGTAATGTACACGGTGGAAAGAAACCTCTGATGCCAAGACCATAGGGCTAGACCCTGAAACCACTAGGTGCTGAGTGCACTTTCAACACTCCCCCTCACTCAGTACCACCAAAACAGCGCTATTCGCTCCTAATGCATATCAAGCATATGTCTAGTCGTAGTTCTTTGAAGCGCATTCGAACGGTGCCGGTATGTGTCGTTAAGAGGAGTGGTTGTTCAGCCATGAGTAGTTGAGTAATGCACTCTTGTGGGCCAGAGGCGCAAGGCAAGTACACTCCCCCGATAGGCAGTACGGCTTCCTTACTCTGCGTGGTTCGTGGGCCAAAGGCGTAAACGAAATCCTGAAGCAAGCATGTAGACTCCATCACAGAGCAAAGAGAATGTATATCAAGCATATGCTCGGTTGTAGTTCTTTAAAGCGCATTCGGACGGTACCGGCATGTGTCGTTAAGAGGCGTGGTTGTTTAGCCGTAGGTGATTGAGTAATGCTCCCTTGTGGACCAAAGGCGTAAAGCAAATATTGAAGCAAGCACGTAGATTCTATTGCATGGCAAAAAGAATCTTCCTTGGCGGCTTGTCTTTATACTTCTCCCAAGGGCAG
>NKYR01000181.1:47866-58304 GCA_003184365.1 Evernia prunastri | reverse complement strand
TAATGTAGGTATTTGAATGGTTTTGGTGAGAAAGTCGCGAAATACGCGTTTTGCGGCAAAACCTCGGGTGGGGATTAATTAAAAAAAAAGTCTGTTGTAGCAGCAGGAAGTTCCAGCGCAAAAAGTTGTCTCTAACCGAGGGCGAGAACAACTTTTGAATGCCAACACCAACTTGAAACGTTTAAAAATGCCTGTCAACTTTGCATTCGAAACTCTAGCGACGCGAAATCAACTGTTATTAAGTCTCCCTTTTTTGGATAGTCCTACAATACAAATCACATTTTGCGTCCAACAGCAATGATAATGGAGAGCGAAGTCATATCAAATGGCCTGTCGCAGGCTGTGTCTGAAGATCAAGCTCCACTGCTTAATCTATTTCCCACCACCTAAGCTGGGGCCGAGCCACACCAAGTTGCCCTCATCTATTGAAGAGTTTTGAATAAATAATGTTTGGTCTTGCCTACAATAGATGCGTGTAACGAGACAAACTTGGCAAATTTGGTCTCCTCTCATCATTGATTAATCAGAAATAAATCCCCCCCTTCAGTAATATCGATTCCTTCTTGAAATACTCATCGTCTGCCTAGGAGTTTCTGAACATATCCGCCAAAATGCCTGCCAGCGGCCCCGCCTCATGTCTAGCTATTCTAGTACTCTGCTTCTGTCAATGTAACGGTTTCCTTATTCATATGCTATCTGTTCAGAGTAAGCCCTCCACGCTCGCTAAAATGATAATATTGCAAGCTTACTTTCTTCCAGACTTCTTGACAGCCTTGAAAGATGGGGTAACTGCAACTCAAGACATGGCCATGTTAAGCGCGAGCGGATCTTCAATCGAAGGACCGGCCCCGGTGACCTTGCCAATTCAGTATCTAACCAATGTGGAAACCTGGTTATTTAGCGATTCTGATACCGCCAACGACGTCAAACGTGAGTTCCCCATCGAGTTAGTTCCTTTCACTTATATGCTTCGTTAACTTTGTGGATTGCGAGAGCAACGCATCTGTGCCATTTTATACGTGAGCGAGCGTTTGTCACAAGAATGCTAATCCCATCTTTCTGCAAATAGAGAGACTTCAGGGTGTCGTGGATAATGTCAATTGGCAAATGGACACCAATCCCCGTAGCCGAGACCCTATCATGATCACAGCTGGAGCCGACTACTTGACTCAGAAGACGGGTACGGACGGCAAACTTCGCTGGTACGATCCATGGCTAGACATATACGAAAGCACGGCCGACGACGACGACATAATAGCCTGCAGGACCGCAGGTCCGTACCAGGGTAGAACCGTGATGGCTGTGGTGCGAGATATCAGAATAACCAACTTTCCGAACACCGGGAGATGGATCATTCACATCTGCAAATCAGCTTTGATTGAGCAGCCCTACAGATCTGGAGTCCCGCAGACAACGATAAATCTTCTCAGCCCGGTGAGAAATATGATGTACATGGCTCCACAGCTACGCCAAAAGCTGTTATCAGGCGCGGCGTATCCCTCTTTCATAGATTCGTATCGGTGGATCGACTATACCCTGTTAAATGCGCTACTCAGCATCCGCCAGGTCGAGGATAATGTCCAGTCTTCAAGTGATGGTTCTACTACGATCACCAGTTATCAACCGTGGGAGGATTGTGTTGCAAATCAGGTCGAAACCATTGGCAAGTTTTTCATCACTTTCGTGTGCCCGCCTGTACTTTTGGACACGCGCTAACCGATTATCATACATAAAGAATGCCAGACGCTATACGCTCTTGCCGCGTCGCTATTCTACAACGATGTCCCTGTTAACAAAGATGGTGAATATCTTTCACCTGGTTTCTGATTTGGAATCCAATAACTAATGTTGTGACAGGTATGCTCGGCATATATTCTCTCTGAGTACAATATCCCAGATCAGCTGTTTTGAGATGGAATTCCAAGCGGCTACTTCATGTCAGATTTACACCGACGCTTGTTCCGTCTTTTCAATGTACACATCGTCATAGGAATACCTTCACGGTTCTTGACATGAGATACGACTAGCATAACAACCGTAGTCCCATTAGTTGTAACAAGATACATTGGAGTCACCAGCTCAAAATGCACAACGCCTACTCCTCAGACAAGTCAATGATCTGAGCCCCCTTCGCTCGCTTCGAGGGCAGCGCATCCTCTGGGCTTTCCCAACCGCGCTTCTTGTTCTGCTGGGGTGCGCCGAGAGACCCTAGCGGCTGTCGAGCGGGCGTGATGTCGTTTCCAGAAGTCGCATCTGAGTAGAGCTCCATAAAAGCGTCATATTGATCTGCAAGCATAATCTTCAGTTTCTGTTGACCAATGGAGTCGAACACTGATATCAGTGACCGGCGTTTTTGGTGCCAAATATTGAGCGTACTACGGTAAGAGTCGTCGGTCTTGGAGACGACAAGCGTAAATGGCTTTTCGCTCTTGTCGACGAATGTTTTGAAGTCATGTCCATATCGCTGATTGTCAACATGCTTGCGGCGGCGTTCGGCAGCTTTTAGTCGCCACTCGGATCGATCAGGAGACGTCAGGAAGTCATTTAATGCCGAACAATCGTCGCAGATCCCTTGATCGTGGCTGAGTGTGCGGTAAGAAGAGGAGCCAGAGCACCTATCTTTCGTCTTTTCTCTGCTCCAGTCTTTCGGTGGTGTAGGCTTGAGGCCGACATATTCTTTGATAAATGATTGGAGAACCTCCTGGAACAGCGATTGATAGTGTTGCAAAGAGTGTTCACTTTGTGCCAGATGATCTGAAAGTGATTGCAGCAGTGGGATCAAAAACTCGGTATGATCGCCCTCCCCTGCCGAACGGGTTATCTCGATTATTGGCTGAAGAAGCTTCGGTACAGAGTCATACAACTCAAGTCTCTCACAGAAGCAGAGCAGCGCCGACAATGCTTGCCATGACATACGGTTGTGATAGATCTCTGTAGACATCGGAAAGCTGATCATGGAGTAAGCGGAAACTTGTGATGGCTGAAAGAAGGCGGTCTTTGACTTATTGGCGGTCTGCAAGCTACAATGATTGCTCATTTCACGTGCTAGGAAATCAACAATCTCGGTTGTAAAGCTTTGGACAACTCGAGCTGACAGCCATTGTACTTCTTCAGAAAGCCTCGTACAGATGTTGGCGACGAAGTCTGTGTTCCTGACGACCAACTTGCAAAGTGGCAACATAACATCAGAGACGAAAGTCTCCCCAAGTGAGCGAGCTGTCTCTATCAACAACGCCTCGTCACCATCTGCAATCTGCAACGAGCCTCCACTAGGCCTTTTGGCAAGTGATTCGGCTAGACACCGCTTTAGGTCCTCCGTGTATTGTTCTCTTGACTCCGTTGGATGCGCAGGCTCCTTTTGTAAGTCTTTAGCTGTCTCGTACTCGTTCTGAAAGCGCTTCATGGCGCCCAGTCGTGATGTCAATTGGCGTATGTTTCCAATACCAGTAGCGATCCTCGTACACGGTCAGCGTATTTAATGTCGCAAGGGCAGAATAAGGACTTACGCTGGCAACCACGGTGTCACGTCTCGCGACGCCATAGCCCGACCAAGCTCGTGAATAGCATGGGGACTAAGGCCCCACTTCGACTTCTCAAGGGCTGAAATCATGAAGGAAGGCATGTTGAGCTTGAGAGCGGCACTGACTAAGGAATCGATGTCGCTACCTGTCAGAGTCTTGCGGTCTGCACGGTGTTAGTGTCTTCCTGGGCAACCGCTCAGCTGCTACTTGCCGGTGGATAGCGAGCCGATCCTTAAGAGCTCATCCTTGACGTCCTCTAGGCTGCCCTCAACCCCAATCCTGCTTAGTAGAGCCTGCGTCCAATCTGAGATGTTGAGTCTCAGAGCTTTGCGCAAAAACGCATCAAGGTGGTCGGATGGCACAATGACCACGCAGCTACGTTTATAGATTTCTGTGACTTCCGCACCTTCATCGAACTCGTCATCACAGTGCTCGTCATCTGGAGACTCGTTCTTAAACGGCCGATCTTGGATAATGTCGTCCTGCTCTATCTCCAGGCCTTCCGCTATGCAGACCCCTTCCACAGTAAAAATCTTCGCTAATGTCCAGTCCTGGTCCTGGTCATCCTCGTCTTCTTCCCCATAGCCACTTCGACGTTTGGTGTGTTCGAGCTGGCCCAGGAACGTGGAGAAGCGATGCTCTTGGCATGCTTCATAAAGATGAAGACTTTGAACTTGATCCGATCCTTCCAAGGATTGCATCCCCAGTTTTGCATGTGGATACTCACACTCGAACAGATGCACAAGCTTTTCGGTCCTGGTTTCGTCATCGTCAAGTCTTGTTTTCCAGGCTTTAAGAGCGCTATCAATCGCAGCGTTGTTGTCGTTCAATACTGAAGAAGGTCTGGCTGCTTTGATGTCACCACCCCGGTGGACGAGATCATATGTCAGTACGAGTCGATATCCCGAGCTGACGGGCTCAACGAAATTGTCAGCGTCGGCGTACCAAGCCATGTACGAGTAGCTGAATTCTCGTGGCTCAATAATGGATAGAGTGCGCTTCTGGTTGCCGAGCTGCACTTCAACCTCGCCTCCTTCGTATTCGGAGGGCAACACAATGACTAATCTGCCGAATCTGCCAGAGACGGTATGCTTATCTTGTTCAATACTGGGCGATCCGCTTCCCTCATAGAGCAGCATTTCGTGTAAATCCGCACGAACACTAGACTCGCCTCCGAGTACGCCCAGCTGCTCAACTGATTTGCCCACAGCATATTGCACGGTCTTTGACCATCGCGGATTGCGGAACTCGACTCGGTCGGCTCCAAATACACAGGTCTTGCGCTCGGATTCGTCATTGGTCTCCTTGGCGCTTTTGTCAGAGAGTGCTTCATGGCTGATCTTAATAATGGCTTGTGCGTCGCGCTCCGACAGTGGCAGGCCTATCTTCCCAAAACCTTTCAGAAGCAACCCTGGATTCACAGCGTCGGGCAATGATCCAGACGTAGCGAAAGAGCCATCAGCAGCAGCGTCGAGGTATTCGACAATGGCCTGTTTTATATCGTTCATTTCTTGGATCGAGCCTGCGGACGAGACTGCGCTCTCAGCTGATTCAGATGCCATGGACGGCGATAGTGAGCCGCTTGTGTTATCATCCATAGCTGACCGTCAATGTAGATATCTCAAGCCGCGTCGATGGCTTTTGTTGACTCTGTTTGTGTGAACGCGTCCTTCTGTCGTGACTTTGCATTAGCGTGACACACTAGCATGATGACGTAATCTGCGAAAACTCATCGACTTTTCTGAATCGACAACATACTTTACCTTCACCTTTAGTCATCATTAGACTCAGCTACGAAGATTCTGCGCGGAGTCTATCACTGCGGGCAAGTGCAACGCCAGTGCCGGGTTGGCGGCAGTAGATAGAATGTGATACGAGGCACCTTGACCTCGATACACCTTCAACGCTCAAAAGCGACCATGTTGGAAACGATGCAGCACTCCATGTGTTGATACCCCTCATGTGGCAAATTAGTGTGTTTCCCTAAAAGTAGCATTCACACCATTCCATAGGAAAACAATCAATCCATCATAACCACATTACAACAGACCATCTCGAGGTCATAGGTATCTCGCTGCTCTTCGGTCAACGCTCTTGCGGATAATGACCGGAAACCAACCCTTTCGGCTTGAACGAATGCCCAATTGCTATGTGTGATGATGCTACAAGATAGTCAGACTTCACGAAGGAGGATGATGGGACCGATCTTAGAGCCATCCGATGAGTAGCAGGGCGATTAGGTTGATCGATTTACAACCCGAGAGCTTGAGAGGTAGGTGGTCTGTAAGTACAATGATTGAAAGGAAGACTTTCTTTCAGACGCTGCAAATTTTGCAAGCAGATTGGTATACCGCCTTTTTGCATAGCATCCCTTTGACTGTTGAAACTACAGCCGCTTGCTGCTGCTACTGCAGCGAATTCTTGCAGGAGCGGTAAATCATCTGCTTAGCGCTTAAATGACCTCATGATCGTGCATCGCCGTACGTCAATCAACTTCAACAGCGATGATATCCCCAATTGTTTGATCTGGATCCCCCCGAGGTCATGAAGTCTTCACGCCCTGCCGGAGAAAGGAGCAATTGCGGGGCGATCGATTTTGGCAAGTTTAGCCAAAGCTGACAATGTGCTCCGCTATCTTTATATCCTCAAAATCAGCACCTCATGGCAAAAAAGCTGTCCTCTCGGCAGGAGTCGTATATAATCCCTTGCCGTCATGGGCATGAACTTCAACTGAAAGTGGTCGATGTTGATCTGGTCTAGATTGCACCCCTCGCGTCAGCGACAACCAAACCATCTTGATCTGCTGATTCAGCGCTGTTTTGATCCTGAAAATAAGATGCATGCCGATTACTTGTTAACTCACGTAGAGAGCCTGTGCTGCTAGAACTGCAATATGTATCTAGTATACATGCGACGCACTGACAAGAAACTAGCTGTGTCTTCGCTTAGTTTGAGCAACCACAAGCACACGGTGTGTGATAGCAGAACGCGCCCTAATTGAATTCAAGTTAAGTTATAATGGTTTCTGGGCTACATTGACTGAGATAACAAGCGCAGAGCCGTCGAATCGTTTTGCCAGTACTTGAAAATGATCGCACGCCTACACTTGAGTGGGTGTATCAGTATCAAATAGGCATGGAGGTATCAGCGTTCTCCGTCGAACATTGCTTGATCTATTGCAACACGATATGAATATAAGCTCGTGCCTGGAGCCCCTAACAGGAATCTGCGGGATAATAGCCAGTACGTGAGCATTTGAACTTCTTTCTCGCCTTTTTGTACGATAACAATGGTGATAGGTGCTCACATGTCTTCCCAAGGAGATTTTCAACTTTCTGTGTTCCCCATTCCTCGCAACAACATGTCAGCACGTCTGTAGAGCGCAAGACTCTATCATCAGAGAGCTCATTCTTGGCGCCGAGAATGAAGGTCCTTATAAGGTCGGAAGCCTAATCACCGTGGTCGTTGAGCAATTTGGTGAGGGTGATGTTGGTCGGTCCAACACACTTCCAGAAACAAGGAGCGCCCGTAATGTTGAATATCATGTCTATACAAGTAAGCTTTCCTTCATCGGAATGAGACCCCTCCATCTACAAAACCGTAAAAGGTCTCAATTTTGAAGCTTTTCTAGTTTTCAAGTACATTGTGAATGGCAAACTACGAATGGCGCTTCTTTCGGTGTCAT
This sequence comes from Evernia prunastri, assembly GCA_003184365.1. Lineage (NCBI taxonomy): Eukaryota > Fungi > Ascomycota > Lecanoromycetes > Lecanorales > Parmeliaceae > Evernia > Evernia prunastri. The sequence goes on along the minus strand of NKYR01000181.1, from coordinate 51,098 downwards.
CCAACACTCTAAGCGGAGAACATAAAGTGGCGTGCCCTCGTCAAACTTCGTAATCGACCATGAGTGAGGGAACATGGAGAGTCTTTATGCTGTTTTAGTAGACCGGTGCCATGATAGCATGGTCACTATAGAGAGAGACAAAAGAATCTAAACTTTAGCGAACACAAGGTAAGCTGGACTTGATAGCTCACTTACAGCTCCCTGAATACCATAATAAAAAAAATAAACCCAGATGATATCTTTGATGCTGATCATACGTTCAATTCGCAAATTCTGGCGTGGCGGGATCAAACTATAGGATTTTCTTTGTGTGTGCCTGGGTGCCTGGTCACGCTAAGTGTATTACTACTTGCGCTAAATTTAGTTCATGTTGTAGAAACACCCAGTTTAAATCTTCACACTATTCCTAGCATACTTCTACGGTGAGAATCGATCTGTTCTCAGCCACACATTAGTACCAGGTGCGTGTATTTCTTCGCTAATATGAGACCATGGGAACACAAGTATCTCCCACTTTGAGTCTAACATTTGAAATAGGGAGCTGAGGCTTTTCACAAGGAACGTAGAGTGCTCTTCAAAACTTCTTCAGACTACTCTATCTCCGCGGAAGAGATCATATACATCAGGGAAACATGTCCAACAACGCGGAATGGTATGGCTGATCCTAACACTACAGGCGATCAGCTAACTCAGATTACAGCCACTTTACCTCCCCTCCATCCAAGTTTGTCGTTAACGACGTTCCCATCTACATCCATGCTAGCCTAATCTCACAACACTCAAAGCCATTAGAGCGCATGATCAATGGTCATATGGCTGAAGCCAAAGAAGGTTATGCAGTGCTCAAGGAGGTCGACGAAGGCACCTTCATCCGCTTCGCTCAATGGGCCTATAATGGATACTACTCTGCTGCCGAACACAAAGTAATGCCGGATGACAATCACAAGAAGTACACTGTCAGCAAGAAGTCTGGGGAGCACGAAGAATTATTTTTAGGTGATGAGGATGAGGAACCGATTTTGTATTCATACTCAACCGGAAATCCGATTCGATCAGCACCTTCCAAAGTAGCAAAGGGCAGGGGAAACTGCGGAAAAGCATATCTATCGGAATCTACGTCTTCGATGCGGTGCACCAGAGATGGTCTCAAAGAAGCCTTCCTCGAACGCAAATACAGAGTCCTCCGGAACTCCACAAGCATATCTCCTCCCCGAGCCAATAGAGATTCGAATGAAAACTATGCCGATGTCTTCCTCTCCCACGCTCGCCTCTACGTCTTTGCGGAACAATACGACATCCAGCCGCTCAAGACCTTAGCCTTCGAACAGCTGCAGCTCACTCTGACCGACTTCCACTTGTACCCGGAACGCACTGGAGATATCATCGGCCTCCTGCGCTACATCTACGACAACACCGGTGAATCAGCGGCTGGTATCGAGGATCTACGCACGCTGTTGACAGCCTACATGAGTTATGAGATGGATACCTTGATGGAGGACGAAGAGTTCAAAGAGCTAATGTTTTTCGACGGTGGTGCATTGCTCGGGGATTTTATGAGCGTGGTGAAAAAGAGGATCTGAGGAGGACGTTAGCCAGGCCACTGACTTGGAGACGGCGGGGGAAGGCCGCCAGGTTATTGACAAATGTGGATTTGGGTCATCAGCGGCACACAGATCCCCTTCAATTTCAAACTGACGGCTTTCATCCAGTCATCTCACAAGACTAGTACCCCATAAATTCAATTTGCCAAAATGTCATCATGCTCATACTCTCCCTCTGACCCACACGTCATCAACAGCGCTTTGACAAGCTCATTCAACCCACCAACACCTCCATCTCCTGGACTCTTCTTCCCAATTCGCCCCCTCTCGTCCAAGCTTTCATTTTCCCTGCTGAACTTCATTCCTCTTCAACGCGGCCAACACATCATGAGGTGAAACCTCCAAGGATCCGATAAATAGAGCCATAGGTACTCACCCGTCTCCTGAGGAGTGCGCGAGAGCTTAGCCAGAGTTGGCATGCGCATCAAAAATCACAAGTGAATGCGCTAGAGAGGCATCTTCGATAAAGTCCTAATCATCATTAGCCCGGTTGAAAGAGGGAGAGGCGTCTGAAAGGTAATTTTCTTTTTTTCGGTAGAGCCAAGCTTCCTGATTAGTCCTCTGGATCCACTAAGATCGTTGCAGACGTTGGGAGATTTGTCATTTGCTTGGTTGTTAAAGTTTTCTGCAATCGAGCCTTGAGTATCACCTGTTGTTTGATAGGTTTGAGCAGACTTCCTTTACTCAGCGTCGTAATGAAACATATGAGAGGAATACTATTCGATTGTCTATGGGTCAGGCTTTATTTTTCACCTTGTGCCCACACTAAAGGTCGAGCGGATAGAGAACAATGTACTGTCAGAGTCGCATTTGGGGAAAGGGTTGGCATGTTTTCAGTAAGCAGAGAACACTACTGAGCCTTCTCCAGGTTTGTCTTATTACAACCGTCCGAGTACAGGCTGAATAACATATTAACCTAGTCCCTCGGCAGCTCTCGTACCGTCTTCCAGGAAGGCAAAATGTTGCGACCGGTGATGATAATCACGCTAGCTAGGATCCTCTGGCTGCGTTCAGGGAACTCACTGAAGCGGAAGTACATATTGCCGGAGTGAAAACCTTCTAAGGAACTTGCTGGCTATATTTCAGTGAGTGGAGTGATATAGAAAGCCCCAATAGACGTCATGGTGGTCCTGGTCAGAACAAATGTGCTGAGTCTGATTGCACGGGATTACGGGAGAGGTCGAAGCAACAGCAAACGGGTCTTTTTGTATAGTTGATGGGAAGAGAGCGCCTTCTCATGATAAGTCGTTTCGCACTCATCGTCCTCAATGTGCTTGTTAATAAAATCGCTAAAGATGAGACAAATTTTAACGAGGGTCTGCGTCCATCTTTGACTTTGACGGCTGAAGAAGAACTGCTGATAGCTCTGATAGTAAGAAACTTAGCGCTAGCCGCTAGCACAGAGTCTGTTTGCTTTGTGACTACCAGCTCTTCCCAGCATTCTTTCTTCCGACTCCTAGCATATATGTGGGACAATTGGCCAGTGCGACTTTGCCACTGTGCTGTAGAGTGTCTTGCCTCACAGCCATCAGCATCTCTCTCTCTCTCTCTCTCTCGCTTCGACGTGTCCCAATGAACCGAGTCCTGCAGTTGGGCAATTTCTTCTGGCTGTACTCGTCATCTTCAGGCTT
>NKYR01000181.1:0-47859 GCA_003184365.1 Evernia prunastri | reverse complement strand
GCATATATGTGGGACAATTGGCCAGTGCGACTTTGCCACTGTGCTGTAGAGTGTCTTGCCTCACAGCCATCAGCATCTCTCTCTCTCTCTCTCTCTCTCTCGCTTCGACGTGTCCCAATGAACCGAGTCCTGCAGTTGGGCAATTTCTTCTGGCTGTACTCGTCATCTTCAGGCTTCAAGCACGAAGTGTAGTGAATAATATCTGCGAACCAGGAGGCCCGCCGAGGCTTGGCAGATTTCTATTATACTGTAATGGCATAGGATTTGCTGGCCATCCAGCGGAACGAGACCGCCCGATTCTTGTTGGAAATTTAGTGGCTTGGCCATATTATGTATTATGGAGTAATCAGCCACTTTTGAGCATGAATCTCCATAATGAGAAAGTATGCGAGGAGAACGACCCACTGAACTCCACGAAATTATGGGTAGATTTGAAGGGACAGATCTCTGCACCTGAGGAGTATAAATGTGGCCATCTCCTCCTACATCGATTTTTTGCTATGCTCAATAATAGATATCCACTCTACAACGTCTTTCTTCTCCACCACGCCCAGGATTTGTGTTCTACCCAAAAGCCTGAAAATTACGTCTATCAATTCAAGATATCATGGAAGTAAGCATATCCCGATTGCAATTGCAGTCTGCCTCACCCTCCTCTCATGACACCAACATCTCAAAGGCCGGATTTCGTTTTCTCAGCCTACCCCCCGAAATCCGCCTTATTATCTACAAGGAGCTTCTAGTCCAGTCTGATGGCCTTCATCGTACTTTTTGCATGTGCGAATATTGTCCAAATCTGAAGAGTCGTTCTGTCGGCAGAGACCATCTGAATCCATCTCTACTGCGCACGAACAAGGCTATCTACAACGAAGCTTTACCTGTCCTTTACTCCAATAATACCTTCGCCTTTCTCTGCTACGGATCGTTCACACACAGGGATAGTTTGAATATTTACAGGCGCCGTCGAGGTCGGCGTAGGATCATGACACGTGCGGGTGACGACGGCTTGAAAACTGGACACATTGCATATCGCCATGCCCCTTGGACTGGAGTGGCTAGGGTTATTGCATGTCCAAGCGACGCAGCCAAGCTGGATGTGAGAAAGGTTGTCATCCAGCTCGATTGTATGCTACACACAATACCTGACAGTTTCCCAAGCCAATGGTGGCAACCCATGGAGCGCGACGTTCTACGTCATCTCCCAGGCTTAGAGCAAATCGTTATCCAGCCTTCATGGAAGAAGACGCCAGTAGCGAGCTTCGATATGGTCCTACAGCGAAAAGACTTGATGATAGAGGTTAGGCAGAACTACAAAAACATGCTGGCCGATTTAGCAACACGTTTGCATCCGAGACCAAACGTGAAAGTCCTGCGCTATGTGGAGGAAATCTGTGATGCTCTCGTTACTTCTCATGCGCAAGGGGAGATGAATAAGAGGACTTTTGGTGTGAAATCGGTCTGCTGGACGGATGGCTATATGCCTGATGAGGGGATTGAATGCGTCAAAGAAACCAGTCACAATATTCAGCTTGGCTGCCGTTAAAGTGGGAGGATGATTCATTTGCAACATGGATGATGAGGAAGGGGCGACTGGATGTGGCCCCGCAGCTAGTGACCGGAGATAGGCTCCTGAGCTACATGTTTCATTCAGCCTTGAGCCTTTCACTACTTTACTTTTACTCTTGTCACTAGATACTTGTCATACGTCACAACTGCATTACTACTTGTCATTCGCCATAGTTGCATTCCTTCCTCTGTCAACTTGACAACTCTTCCCGCTTTCAAGGGTGACTCGTGATTTCGAGATCAATGTCTGACCCCAAGGTCCTCAACGACTCATCGAGTCCACCATCAGTACCGACGTCCCTTATGGCAAACTTGACACTCGAATGTATGAGCTCCCCAACTCCAAGCGCAACGCCTCAGGCCATACTGACAGACGGTGACAGCTCATGATGCCTCAACGGATCTACCGCAAGCCGAAGAATTGAAGATACCCAGTACTTTCCACCGGTTCATGGACCTTCCTGCCGAGCTTCGACTTCTGGTTTACGACAAGCTGATCCCTCAGAATGTTGACTTATATCCCGTTCAATGCCGCTGGTGCAAATGGTATAGGAAGTATGATAATCCAGCATCCTCCAAGTCTACAGAACATGCCAACCTCGTCTGGACGCAGATACTCAGGACGAATCAGCAAATCTATAGCGAGACACTTCCCTTACTCTACTCCGAGAATTCGATACATTTCAAGTGTTTGAAGTGTGAAAGGGCAAAACGTACTCGAGTCTGGACTTGCTCCATTGACGAGCATGACATCATTACTGAGCTCACTGAACACTACCATCTGCATGTCAACCGCATCGCTATTGAGTACACATTAGACGAGTCTGAATCATTCTATCTCCCGTCCAAATTCGTTCGCGAGTGGCCCAGGGTGGAGCGTCCAATCTTGGAACGCTACAAGAACACCCAATACATTAGTCTTCGATTCCACTTATACTGTTACATCGACGTTACGCTCGTTCTCGGCCGTCGAGGCTCCCGACGCACGCCCGAGCGTGTCGACGACTTCACGAGCGTGCTCGCAGATTACAGTGGCTGCTTCCCAAGAAGTAACCCTATGTGGTCACTGAGACAGCTGGAGTTCCTATGCAAACTGATGACACTGGCCTATGCTCAAGGGCACCTGATAGATGCGGCGTTCGCCGTCAAGAGTATCCTCTGGAACTCAACCCCATGGTTAGGAGACGTCAATGATGCCGCGCTGCATCTGGGATACAATGAACTTGGTCCAAGCGACACAGTAATCGGAAATATTGAAGGCGTTGATCAAAGGATCTGGCCGCCGTTGGAACTTTTGAGGGTATTGGCCGGTGTTAAGCGGCGAGAGCAGGACACCTCGTGAAGTTCATCCTTCGGCATCACGATTTTGCGTGGCAAAGGGCAGCTCTTCATCGCTTTCTTTTTATTCCTTAGGCCTTTGATGTATCGTATCAACATGCATGCATAACGGTAGATGTTAAAACAAGCGCGGTGCACACGTTCCAAAACAAACAAAAGAAAATCGCAAAGATTGAACTCGCCACAGTCGGACTGAGGATTGGCCAGTTGCATAGCGTAGTAGTATCGCGAGGTTATACATAGGTATGTAAGTTGGGTCCGGGACGCGATGGGCAGGAGACACGCGTCTTGAGAGTATATATATTCATGGGGTCGGCCACCGGCGCTGGACTCTTTCTATCTCTTTTCACACACGAAGCTTTCGATCCCGCCCGCTCGCCCGCCCGCACCTGTGTACAGCTTCATTCTCACTCCAGGTCTGTGCTGCACAATCATGGGAGTTCTTCCAAGCAATAAACCCCAGGAGACGGGCTTGCTACATATGCCTCTCTACGTAGCTAGCCCCGGTATTGGGGATCCCCGAAAATCACGATCCACACGATTCTAGCGGTGTTCGTGACCGTTCATGATGATATGCGGAGGCTGAGGAAGAAGCGGAACACGAGATCAAGACTCTGCTCCTGAGGTATCTCAGCTGTTGGGGTGGCCAAGGGATAGACTATGATGCCAATCAGGACTTTTGACAATGAAGGACCAGCTTCTGAAGATCATGCAGATCGCTTTCCAGCTTAGAAGCCGGATTTGACTCCAGTCCACATTCTACTTGAACATTGCTACTCACCACTACCCCGTCACACCCACTCAGCCGTCCAACCCCTACTCCCCAGCCACCCTCGCCGCCCTCGCCAAAAACCCCTTCCTCGAAACCGGCCTCTCCTCATGCATTCTCAGCTCCAACCGCTCCAGCATCTCCACCCACCGGAACCCGCCCAACCCGTGCATCTCCATCATCCCCCTCATCTCCCCCTCGCCGAACCCATGCTTCCGCACCGTGTGCTCCGCCCCTTTAGGCAGCAGCGGATGACCGTGCCCCCCCCCGTCTTCCTCGTCGACAAAATCCACCACGACCAGGACGCCGCCGGCCCGGAGCCGCCGCGCCAGCCGCCCGATCGCCCGCGCCGGGTCGTCGAAATGGTGCAGACCGACCCCGACGGCCACGACGTCGAAGTCGAAAAACTCGGCCCCGTTCACGTCCACCGCGCCGGATGATGCTGCTGCTGCCTCCGCGGGGTCCGTCGCCGTCGCCGTCAGCAGGTCGCCCTCGACCGCGCGGGCGTTTCGCACCGAGGGGATCTCGGACAGGGCCGCGAGCTCGTTGTAGCGCGCGACCATGTTGGGGGAGAGGTCGAGGGCCCGGATGGCGCTGACGGAGGGGCCGAGCGCGCGGGACATGGCGCCCGTGCCGCAGGCGTAGTCGAGGAGGGTGACGGGGTCGTCGGCGACGCCGTCGCGGTGGGGGATCCCGATGTGCGCGAGGTTCTGCTGGATGTGGGTGGTGATCTGCTGGGTGAGGTGCTGCTGCCAGGGTTTGAGGTCGTATTTGGCGGCGAGGTCGTCGAAGAAGGCGCGGTTTGCGGCTGTGAGGTCGGGGGGTGTGGGTGGCATGTTTTCTTGTCGATTTTTTTTTATTTTTTTTCTGTGTTTTTTTCTTTTGTGAAAACTAGTTGCTTCGGAAATGGAACTATTGCAATTGATCGGAATGACCTTCTGGTGTGTAGTGAGAGCTTGTCAGAAGTGTTTCGGGTGTCTGCTCTTTTATAAGCGCGACCGCGGAAACTTTACGGCTACATTTCAAAAGTCACGTGAGTGATAACCTACTCAAATGTCTCCGCAATCTTTTTGTCCCCGAGAACGGTGCGCGGATCACGTGTCTATATATCTGTGAACGAAATGGCGAGAGGTACAAGTCCGGGAAATGAGCATAACGAAAAATTGACTTGGTCGTTCTGACCGCGAGCATCGATTCTCCTCTCAACTGCTACAGTATCATCATCCAGCTAATCCAGTCCACGGCCATAAACCGCCGCACAAGCAAGCAACACCCATCCACTCACCGGCGAACAGCCCTCCCCCCAACCTTTTCTCCTTAATTTCCCCGCGACGACGACGATGGACGACCGTGAACGACGGTGGACGGTGGGTGTAGGGTGCATTTTCTTAACACCAGGCGGGAAATGGACAATGTCCCTCGCCCTTTGTATTTCATTTTTGGAGGGGCGCCCGAGGGAAAGGGGGGGAAGGCGGGGGAGAGGATGTTATGGAGCACAGGTACGTGGGTGGGGAATAAATAGCAATAACGACAGCACACTGGCCCGTGAAAGACAGAGCGGTTGTTTATTTCATCCATTCACTTAAATTAAGTTACAACGTGGAGGAGAATCTCCCTGCACGCACCATCCAGCATCTCTGCCTGCTTTAGGCTCAGCAGCCCACCTATCCAATCCAATCTCAATCGTAACATTCCCCCTCAGCATTTCATCAATATCCAATACAAACCCTTCATCATTCATGCCCATGCGCTTCAAAGCAAGCCTTCTCCAAGCAACGCTCCTCAAAGCAAGGTCATGAAAGTAAGGCTTCTCTGCACGACTAGATAGGACTTGGGTGGGGAGATGAGTACCTTGATTGAACCGGGCGCGAGCGGTATCGGGGGGGGGGGGGAAAGGCTGGGCCGGAGAAAAGCGCACTCCACCAAAGACGCAAGACACATCTCACTCAAGACGCGAGACACTCCCCCAAAGACGCACTCCATCAAAAGCGCACTTCACTAGAACCACACTTCCCCAAAGGCGCAAGGCCATCAGAGACGCACTTTATCAAAGACGCATCTCACCAAAGGCGCATCTCATCAAAGACGCAAGACACTCCATCAAAGGTGCATCTCAACATGCAACCAAAAGCGCACACCCCCAAAGACGCACTCCCCCAAAGACGCAAGACACTCCACCAAAGACGCATCTCACCAGAGACGCACTCCCCCAAAGGCGCAAGTCACTCCACCAGAGACGCACTTCCCCCAGAGACGTACTCCCCCAAAGACGCACTCCACCCATAGTGTATGTGGAAGCATGGTAGAAGAGGGGAGGAAGGAAGCGGGTGGATGTGAGGCGCGACGGATGCTTAGGGAAATGAATGAAATGAACGGGATGAATGAGAAAAGAATGAGGTGGTTTGGTTTGGTGCATTGTTGGATTCGCCCTCAGTGGTGGACTTGTGCGGTGGAGCGCTATTGCTTAGAGAAGGATTCATTGTTTCTCTTTCCAGCCAGCGTGGAACTGTAGCTAGGGTTTGTGTATATGCCCTCAAGGCCTGGGTCATCCATCATGCGTCGTGTCTACACTGCATGCTTCCCCATTCACACACTCACTTACACACACGATCACTCACTCACTTAAACATTCATCCATCCATCCACCTACCCACCACCACCTCGACCGCCAACGACCTTCTTCCCCCCTCGACCCCCAGAACTGCCCTCTCCACCCCCACTCCCTCTTCCTCTCCCTCTCCCTCTCCCCCTCCCTCTGGCCCCCCCTCGCACTTTCCCCCCTCTCGCAGCAGCCGGCCGTGCAGCCAGCTGCTGCTCCTCCTCCTCTCTGACCTTGCGGCTCTCCTCGTCCCACCACTCCTGGAAGGCCTGCTCTTCCTGGATCTCCTGCAGGCTCCTCTTGGCGGCCGCTTCCTTGATGATGTCCTTCTCCGTCTGCTGCTGGTAGAGGATGTCGGACATGGAAAGCTGGAGGGTCGGCTCGACGGGTAAGGGGTTGTTGTTGTGGCGGATCGATCGGATCGGTTGCTGGACCGAGGCCGATGACCGTGAGGAGGCCGTGGGCGGGGTTTGGGCTGAGGCTTTGGAGGCGTCGGGCATTGAGACGCTGCGTTTCTGAGTGGGGGCTAAGGTTGGGGGAGGACCACTGGCGGCCCTTCGAGCTGCAGGCGTTTTTCCAGAAACAGTTTGTCTCATCGTCAATGGGGATGGGGTTCGAGGTATGCTTTCAGCCTCAGATGAAGGCGGCTTGGTGGTCTCTGCGCCGAGAACATCCTTTAATGATATCTTCGGACCGGTGGATGCCACCTGCCAAGGCGACACCGAGCTCTTGTTTTGTGCTGGACTGTCGACTGAACTTGGACTTGGTGCTGGGACAGCCGGTGGCGATCGAAGCTGCTGTTGTTGCTGTTGCTTCTTTCGCTCCTTTTGGGATAGCCTGGTAGGCAAGCCACCAGCAGAAGCCTCACTCTCCCTAGCACGAAAGGACAAACCTGCAGAGATATTCGAGACGCGATTTGAAGAGGCCTGGGCCATGATGTCTTTCATGTCCAGCTTGGCCGCCGTCATTGCAGATGGAGCCCAGGGTTGCTTGCTATGCGTGTCGCCAAGAGACTTGCCAGTGGAGACGACCTGACTTTTGTAGGACGATGGACTAGTTGAAGCTGCAATGGTGTCCTCAGCTTTTAGGGGCAATGACAGTCGCCCGGTTCCGGCTTCGTTTCCCAAAGCTAGCTGCGGGGGCGGCAACAGAGATTCCAAAGTAATGCCTCTGTGACCGCGACGGCGATCGGAGGTACTCTTGTCAGCCGCCTCTGCTTCAAACCCATCGTCTTCTTCCATCTCGAACATGAGATCCGCGACAGAGCTTTTGGCCCGCAAAGAAGGGCTTTTAGACTGGCTGGTTCGATCGCGAGACGCTCTCGACCGAGACTTCGGCACAGAGGGAGACTGATCAAAATCTTCAAGGAAAGCCGCTTTGGCTTTTGGACCCCCAGAGGGCTTCGCTTCACGTTCATGAAGCCGAGTCTGCAAGGACACCGAATCAATTTTGATGAGTTTGCTTCGGGCCATTAACTCGGGAAGCTGAGGATACTTTTCGATCAAGTCGTTTTCAACCCTACCGCTCTTGGCAATTGGCAAACATGCTAGCTGGTTTTGGCGGACGACCTCATCCAATTCGAGCATAAGATCCTCGTCCAACTCGTTGAGGAGACTGTACTGTCAGCAGCAGTCTTGACATGAAAACAAGGACCACGAGACTTACTGGTTCTCAAGCATGCCTTCAAGATTCAAACAGATGTACTCAAGCGCAGCGTCTTTGAATTGTGTGACCGAGCAAGGAGCAACAGCGTTCAGGAGCTGACAAACGTTGCGCGCATTGACTGAAATAATCAGCCATAGAACGCTTGAGGATATAAGCCGCTTTTCTCACCGTATCGGCCTAGCACCTTCTGGCAGCATTGGGCAAGCCGGTCAAGCATCAGCTCATTTGCAACACCCATTACCTCCATCACGAGGTCTAGAAAGGCGTCGAAATCCGCGGTCACAACGTCATTAAACATCTGCTCTTCACTGTCAGCGTATATATGGCGCAGTACAAAGTCGAAGACAGTGGGGTCCACGTGTTTCAGGTCAACCTTGATGGCTTCTTCTGGCTCTTTCAACTGTTCGCGTCTTGAAGAGAGCCATAGCCCTGCTGCACGACCTTCGAAGAGACCTTCGAAAAAAGGGCACCTCTGACACATCATTGCGCTATGAACCTTCACGTTCTTGCCATCGAGTTCGACTTCCACATCGCCATTGTCAAAATAGCCAGGCTGGCAGATCGCAAGCTCGAAGTCTTCATGCAAGGTTTTCGGTGGCTCGGTCATCACTCTGACTGCTTGTTCGAGTCTACGCATTTCTAAAGTGGAAGCCGTCTTCATCAGCTCGGTTCTAATTTGACGATAGCGGAAAGCTGATGATGGTGCATGTCTCGTATGATGCCAAACGTCAACCACGGAGTCAGTGTACAAGTATAGGACGAGGTTGAAGACGGTGATGAAGTCGAGGCCTTGAAAGAGTATCAGGGTCTTCCCCTCGCTGTCATACTCGATGGTCACGATTTCTGGAATCGAGAAATAGTATTCCTTCCGAAAAATGGCAAGTCCTTGCCTCATCGACTCACTGCGAGCAGCGAGAACAAAATCGTGAACAGGTATGCGGACGTCAGACAGTGTGGTCCCAACTCGTGCACTGTATGCCGTCTCCTTCGAACCAAGACTATTAGTGAGATAGCTTGCTACTTTTTCTTCAAGGTCCGACATGGTCAGCACAGCCCTTCGGATTGTCGCGACGTCATTGGGCTGACTTGGTTTCCAGAAGCGCGGTGTTGGATCTTCGGTCTCAGAGTCTTCTTCTGCGAAGCCGTGAAATGGAAGCAGAGGGTACAGATCCTTCCACAACATGTTGCTCTCGACGTCAATCTGGGTCTTGAGCACATCGCAATCCCTACGGATAGCAGCGTATGCACCGAAGGTATTACTTCTTACTGCAGCAATCCTTGTTAAACCAGGCACACGAGAGAATTTATAGTCTTTCGCTTTGTACTCAGCGAGACCGGCAGCACTGGCATCCTTGATCTTCGCACGCTTGATCCTTCGCCACACCGACCCAGACTGCGTGCAGATGATAATAGAGCCGTCTTGGCTGACACCTACATCTCTGACTGCCATGTGACCTTTCTTCAAAGACCAAACGCGTTGTGGCGGCGATAAGGCCAAACGGATTTTCGAGGGGTTGGTGGTCGATGAAGTAGCATTCGAAGCCTCCACTTTCTGACTGACATGTACCGTGAACACGTCACCCATACTTGACATTGCACATATCGTATCACCACCAGAAGTGACCTTGCAGATATGATTCTCAGCACCTTGAGCTCTAGCGCCCCATATGCTGTTCAGGAAGTAGTTGGCGAATGCCTCCAGTGGAAACGCTATTTTGGCGTAGCCATAATTGGAAAAGACCCAGACATCGTGGTTTTCCAAGAGACATATCGTAGCTTTGTCGATAGCCGATACTGAAATTATGGCAGATGAGAAGAGGGACGCGGCGACCTTTCGTGGCGTGTTCTGAATCGCAAGCGAACGAGCGTCGGAATCGAAGAGGCCGAGCTGGCCCTCATTCTTGCCAAATGTGAACAGAGAGCTGGCTGTGTGGACCACAGTATGGATGCTAGAAGCGGCTGCCCCAACCACAATTTCACGTTTCAAGGGACCAAAGACCTGTCGTGGCGACAACGAGGTAGGTTCTTCGTCCGTGGCAGTGGAATTGTTAGTTGCATAGCCGAGCTGACCAAAGCCATTACTGCCCCAAGTAAAAGTTTCGCCTTTGCTTGATATGGCAACGGTATGATTCTGTCCAAGCGCAACGTCGATGACCTTCCTGCCGGTAAGGCCTCCACCATGTACGCAGATGAACCCAAACCTAGTGGTTTCATCTCCTGCGCCAAGCCTGCCTCCCTTCCCAAAGCCGCACATGTACAGATTGGCTTCAGAGTCAGTGGTAAGGACAGCGGAATGTAACTTGGACAATTGGACGTCCTGAATGACGATGGGACGGTATTGGACAATTGCTGGAAGTTGACTGGTATGTACGGGGGATCTATCTTCTCCCGCGGCTTGAGCGCTGGCGCGAGGATTCTGAGCCTCATACTCATTGCATAGACAGCGAAGTAGGTGATCAGGACGCTTCAGAGAGATTCGCTCGGGAAACTGACGGTCATCTTCGTCTCCAAACCCTAGCGTAAAGTTCTTATTACTGCCAAAGGCGAAGATTTCATCTCCTTCGATTCGTGTCTTTGGCGCGACTGCTCTACTGGGGCCGTCATCATCATTGGCGTCTCCGCTTATGCCCTGAGCCATTTCACCGTCCTCGTCATCTTGGCTTCCAGCTAACAGGGGGACACCCAGGTCTTGTCTGATGTTCCGGCTTGTTGTTGATGCCCCATACACGTCAAAAGGACTGTTGCCTTCTCTGTCCTTGATCTTAATCAGACCCCCTGCAGCATGAGATGCGCCCATACTAGAATGCTCGATGACGTCTTGAATGTCCCGGTCCATCAATGCTCGCGCGATCGTGATGTTTCCAGAGTACAGAGCTCGGTGTAATGCGGTCCATCCGCTTTCCTCATCCTGAATGTAGAGGTCAAGAAGCGGGAGTTGTAGTAATGCAATAGCGAACTCGGATGCATTCTCGTTGGTCGAGGATGCTATGTGGTGCAGCAGTGTGACGCCATGAGAGTCCCTCCAATTGATATCTGCCCGGCTCAATGTCACGTTCGCCAGCGACTTTGGCGTCGCGTTACTCGGCAGAGCTTTCTGAGTGATCCAACTAGATCCTTTCGCACTCTTGCTCAAGGTCGGTGATGTCCCCAGAATTGCGCCTGGGCTTCCCGCAATGCCCATGCTCCCTGCCCTCCCACCACCTCCACCGCCCTTGGTAGATTGTCCGGAGGCATTGTAGGTGGCTCGAGCGAGCACTTGTCGAAAGCTCTCGACGTCATTTTCGAAGTAGTAGTTCCAGAGCAGGGTACTCATATGCAGGTGGAGGGAGCGATGGAAGGTGCTTCCAGTCGCTCCAGGGAACGCACCTCGCTGTAACCTCGAGGGCTACGGCTTGTTTAAAGGCGCTTGATGGAGGAGGGAAGGGTCCCGAGAAGGTCAAGGAGGGAAGGGAGGAAGAGGGAGGAAGGTGGGCGTCTTGGTTGACTGGTTTCGGCAGGCGTGGGTTGGGAGGCGTCGAGACTCGGATTGAGTTGGGCTGACAGAGGTTTCCGGGATGATTGTTGCAGATTCTAATGACTGATGATAAGGAGGAGGATGTGTAGGAGCAGAGTGGGAAGGATATGAAGCAAGTTGTTGAAGTGGGGAAAGAATGACTCGCAGAAAGCTACTCTAACGTTTGGCATTTTTAGTCTTTATCGCGTCGCAATCGGAGATGATTTGACAGCCAATTAGATGCATTTCTCGAGGGGCATGGACCTTCAATACGATGAAGACTTCTTTGAAGTATCCTAGAATAATATATTGTACCCTATGTATGTAGTTCCTCTCTTCCCTCCACCCTCTTTCAAAGTATGGCATTCTGTGCATTCTTCAACTCCCGGGGCTCATGCGCCATCGGCGCCAACCCAAACCTTTTGGCTTCCAATCCAATCTATGTGGCAAGTTCCCTTCGCTGAAATGCGCGACTGTAAATAAGTTTATGTATAACATCAAGAAATCAATTCAAGATGTCTTTGGAGAAGGGACCGCGATCCCTAATCTCCATTCCCGATGAAAGAAGAGGAGGTTTAATTTCGAACCGAGACCTGAACGCCTGACTGTATCCTGTATCGCAGATGCTAATTTACCGCATAATGCTTCATTCGTCTCCGTAGCTGTAGGGAAGTACAGGTTAGTATCCGCCTCTCCGGCTCCCTCTCCTCGACGATGCCCCTGAATCACTGCCCCCTCTCTCCCCACCTCGATTCTCTTCCAGGCTTCGACGTGATTGTTGGGTAGCGCCAAAGTCACTCATGGCAAAGAGGAGCGGCTCTTCGTCCTCAAAGTTGCTTGGAGGTCGAGGGAAACTAGATCTGCTACCGCGAGGATCCGAACTTCCACTTCCACTGCCTCGCTCTGCAAAACTAGACGAGACCTGTGGCGGTGTTCCCTTTCCGCTCCCCCTACCGATGCGCGGGCGGTAGGGCGTGGCGCGACCTTGCAAGGATCCGGCTTCCTCGCGGCGCTCAAAAGACGAAGGCTGTGGCCGATTGCTCCTTTCGGAGTCGAAGCAAGACCCAAAAGTCGATTCGCGGGTCTCGACACTCGGCACTGCCACGGCGGATTCGTCGGGCACGTTGCCCTCATGCATGCCACCGAGGGCGCCGAGGCTGACTGGCGGCCGGTCATCGACGCCAAGACTTGCACTCCGCATGGCGAAAGGGAAAATGTCATCATCTTCGTATGGCATGTTTCGGGGTTGCTGCGCGGCCGAGCTCGACCGTCGGTAACTAGGGTGAAATGGGCGTGGAGAATTTGGGATGTCAATTGCTCCAGTGCTTGAATCTCGATTACTTCTAGCATCCTGAGCACCATCCGTAGCAGCGGAGCGTGGACGGCGGTCTTCGCCCCGACTAGGAACACGATGAGGATACTCGATAGTACTATTAGCGCTTAGTCTTGATGGGACAGCAGGCGTATGAGGCGTATGTGGGGAGATGGGCTTCCCTGGTGATGACGATGGGGATACTGAAGTTCCGGCTACCATAGCCGGTACGCTTGACAGTTGACGACTCGAGGAGGAAGATGAACGATGCAACAGATGAGAAGACGACATTGAGCTATATAGAGCATCATTCGAATCTCTCATACGCTGGAACTTATTCAAGGCAGCGCTAGTGCGCCTCGTTGAGGCTTCAGTTGCAGCCTGATCATTCGAGTGCCTAAAACTCTTCAGATCTTTTTTTTGTTCCAACAGCTTGAGAAAATCAGAGATATTGTCATCATCTGTCGGGATGGAACCCGAGCTCGCGCCTCCACCTTCGGCCAAGACACCAGATCCAGGTTGGGCGTTTGATGAAGTCAAGCTAGCTTTCCCACTGCTGTTCTCGTCTTCTGTCCTGCTACTACCGCCAATGGATAATTTTGCCTTCCTGTGTCCGAAACTGCTGCTGTATCTTTGTGGGGGACCAGGCTTCGGCGAATTGGATATTGAAGAAGGAACGTCTGCTGCATTTGGTGAACCACGTGAGGGGACCGAACCGTATGGTCCAAGAGTTGAAGGCGCTCTGGCCTCGGCCAGAGCAGCCAGAGGTGATGCCTTTCCCAAAGATCCTCGGGGAACAGAAGTCATCAGCTGCTCGGCTTGTGAAGGTGAGGCAGACAATGAGGGGCTTTTAAATGGCATGAAAGATACGGAAGGTCTCCTACCGACTCCGAGACCACCGTCAGCGGAGCGGAGGGACGACCTAGATCCTTGCGCTGATCGCGTGTTTGGTGGTGCTTTCCTTGATATCGTGTCTTCAGGGGATTCAGAACCCGCAATTCGTGCAGCACGGAGAGCAGATAAGGGGCTCGAGCTGGTCGGTGGGCCTGGTTGATGGAAAGTGGACATACTGCCGTAGGCTTGGCCTTGATCGGGACGCGGGATACTGTCTCGCCTGTTGTGTGGTAAAGAACCAGCTGCTTCAGTAGTGGGGCGAACAGCGTAATTCTTTTGTAGTCTATTAGAATCTTCTCTGCGCCCAAGAGAAGGTTCAAAATGCTGGTCGTCAATGCCCATGAATCTGGAGCTCAAGAATGCTTCTGAACTGTCAACGCGAAAGTCACACTGGTTTCGATACGTAACTTGGAGACAAAGGGGTCCAGCGGGACAATCGATAGGTTCGAAAACGTATCTATCAAGTACTTCGTCATCACTTTTGAACAGAGGTATTGCCAACTGGTCATGCTTGGGATCTTGCTCGGATTGAGTACCTTGCGTGATACGGTATCTGATTTTCGGCGATTTGAGAGCTGAGCCAGTCTTAGACGGCCTCTTTCCAACTTTCCAGGCAGGAAGGAGCCTTGAAAATGAGTATAGTGACCGCAAAAGCACAACAAGGTTCTTGTAGGTTCGAGGATTAATGATGCTCAAGTCCTGCGGGATATCCCCAGGAGACTGTCCAAGTGATACGACCCATCTCTCAATGACAACTTCAGCTCGTGAGGGTTGACCACTACCCCCAGCTGACGAAGATGTAGACTTGTTCAACGCCTCTTCAACGTCCCATCGCTTCCCTTGCTCGTCAATGATCACGAGGTTTTGGTTATTCGTAAGCTCCTGTGCATCGATATACAATTCGACAATCATTGGTGGGGGTCGGTGACTAATAGCGCCACAATTTCTCCAAAGACGAACATCATCTCGAAGGGCATCTGTCTCATTGATCTCGACATTGAACTATAGTAGAGAGGGGAATCAGCCCTGTACTCGCATGATCGACCTTTGGAATAGTCTTGGTGGAAGTACTGACCCATTTATTCACTCTTTTCACCTGATCTTTCGAGTATGCTTGCGGCAGAGAAACCCGGGAATCAAGGATAGTCAACGCAAACTTTGTGAAGTAGTTCTAAGATGAAATATTAGCCCCCGCCTCTTCATCAATTGTTCAGGGTACCCATATAATATGCCAACATACCTGAATGACCTGATTCAACTTAGCCACTGAATCTTTGCCCTGGCTAGCGCTCTCCGGATCCCGTAGTATTGCATCCACGCCTTCGCCTACCCCAATTCCTTGTTCATTTGGGGTACCCCTGCCTGAGCTTGCTCTTGATCCCGTCGGAAGTTCTTCTCTGGGGTTGTTGCTCCGTGTAGGGTTTGTTCGTGGGGAATTCGCTGAAGAAACCGTGACCGGCGACGGTCGAGGGTGTTGGTGCATGATAGCGGTGCTGGGGGCTGGTACGGGCTAAGGTGCCAGGGGTTCGAACGTCGACACGGGATGTTCGAAAATTAATCCCCAGCCTGTGCAAGGTGTATTGTGTCCAGGAGGTCCATCCACAGTCATTCGATGATTGAGGTCTCCATAATTACATGGTAGCGACTGTGTTTAGGGGCGTTGCCGTATTTCTCTCAGACCAGGTGTTGAATGTGTGAAGTGCGGCAGTTTGCGCAAGCAGGCGAAGCTGTGCGGCTTGACTGCTATGGATGCATTACTGTTGGTAATGGAAGCGGGTAATTGGCCAGGTAAGGCCCAAAAGAAGGGTATGCTTTTGATACTGATGCCTGAGAAGGCGCTTGGAAGAGGGGGGGAGCGGTCAGAGCACAGGGCTGGCTCTAATGTTTCACACAGCTTCTGAATGGAAATCGACGAAGCTGCAGCCTGATCGCAAGACGGCAAATAAGAGGTTAGGCGTTCATTGAGTTGATATCGGAAGTGGAGAAGGTGTTAATGACTCGAATTCAAGAGTCATCTGGCTAGCTCGTTGGATGCAGGGATGGCTCAAGGTGTTACGGTCAAGTAGCTGGGCGATTGTGTCATTCGGAGCATTGATTGCATGATTATGTTGAATTTGCATAAATGGTCACAAGTATCAAACCGCAATGCTGACCTTGTATCGTAGTAAAAGCAGTAGTAAGGTAGTAGTGAGGCGTGCTCGTGACGGATTATTTAAGTATTTATCTGGGGAGGACCTTCTGGGGCTAACGCCGGTAGCGGCAAAAGAAACGTCCGCCTTACTTTATGCATCTACTGTATCTCAATTGATAAGGCTTGTGGTAACGATATCTTCCGCGAATGCCGTTTTACACATCGGTGAGTAGCTAAGGTAGGTATCGATAGACAACGCTCCCCTCAAGGATACGATGCAATATTTCAAAGTTACACATAGATAGGGATTTTGGATATTAGTCCGAGATGCCCCTCTTCATTATCAGACATTGTACCTCCAAATTGCTTTGGAAGAGATGAGTAGCATGATAACCCTGTTATTTGACACGTCTCAAATAGTGTAAGAGCTCCAGGACTGGCTGGCTACGTGTTGGGTACCCTTGGCAGTTCAGCTTCCGACTCGATAACAATAGTATGCTAATTTGATGTCTACGTACTGTGCTGCCCTTTGTCAACATTGTTTGTCAGCAACAGTAAGCGAGGACGCAATTAGTCGGTCTTAGTTTGTGAAGGAGACTGGCTGGAGAGAATTGTCATCCGGGAAACTGGTGCCCTCAATTATCGAACTATTGTCGACAGTCGAAGATACAAATGGTTACCGCTTTTAATTTTTTGGTTTGGATTTATTTTAATAGTGTACATGGCATGCTCAGGTAAAGAAAAAAAATCCGCTGAGTATCAGGATACGGAACTTAGTCGTAGTTGCGAATAGTCTTCTATATTTCAACAGAAGAAGGCTTTCCGCGGCCTGTTGATGATAAACCGTTCGCTCGATGGCTGAGACCGATAGCACCACCAGGGTGATACCCCTGGAAAATCACCGAAGGGTCGAGATGAAGACGTCGAGCGACCGCCATTGCTAGAGCGTCAGTCAAAGCGAGTGCGACGGTGGTGGATGTGGTTGGAGCGGCTACACCGAACGACTCGACCTCGGAAACTGGAATAGGTGCTGGAAGAAGGATCGACAGGTGCGGAGACCGAGACTCGAAAAGGGGACAAGTCGAAGGGCTCATATGAGATGTCACTGCTATGAGCGCCATGTCGAGAGGAAGGTACGGCATGAGGTTCAAAAGTTCCGGCGTCCTTCCAGAGAAAGTGATGATGAGGATGGTATCATTCTTTTAAATACAGTCAGCTTCATAGTCCATGATCGAACAGAGATGCTTACTTCTCCAATCATGCCCAAATCGCCATGTAAAGCTTCTATGGGGTGAAGAAAGGCGCTCCGGATGCCGAAGCTATTCATTGTCGCCACCACCTTCTGGCCAATTTTCCCACTCTTTCCAACGCCCACGACTACGAGTTTCCCACCCGAACAGATGGACGAAGTGATCGCATTGACCGAATTCGCGAGCCCCTCTTGGGCAACCGGGTTGGAGACATACAGGCCTTCAAGCTGCGTTAGAGCATCCCGCTCTGTCCTGATGACGTGTATCGCTGTGGCTAATGCGTCTTTGCTGCTGGTTTCCTCAATGGGCCCTCCTGCATCTGACATTGCTGCGGACGAGAGGGGCGATGTTGGCGTTAGGGGTAGCTGGTACATCGCTGGGGAAGCCACCTCTGATTCGTCCATCATGAACGTAGAAGTTGGGGGCGAGCCCCTCTTTGTGGCGAGGACGGGGAGTGGGATATCAATAGCACTCGGGCGTCTGTCTTTGGGTATCTCTAAGACATGATAGTGAAAATTGTTTTCCTAGAAGCAGAGGACCCTCGAAGGTCTACCACTTCGTATGAGAGCCGGACTCCAAAAGAGATATGAGCAGAAAGGGCGGAGGCAGTCCTCGAAGTGGAAAAGTTGTGCCCGCGCAGATGAGGCTCGAAAGCAGAGCAGGATCAAGGCATTTTATAAAAGTGTTAATGTTATATGATCAGTAAGCTAGAAGCTTCTTGAAGGTAATGTACATAGACAGCAAAATAACCGAGGCGTATTATGTGAGTCGCTCGCACGCAATGTGGAGATACCGAGATAGGGGGTTTCGTTCCCGCCCTTTGTGTCAGCATTTTGATGCTAAGGGCTGAGATCTAACCCGCATGCAGGAGGTGCAGTCGTCATTGACTGTGCGTTGGTCATCAACAGGGTCCAGTCCAGACTCCAGAGAGCAGCATCAGAGTCAGGTTGCTGGAAAGGCTGAGAGAAAATGAGATAAAAGGAAGCCAGAAATATGTCGCGGATAATAATGTGGGGTCCCATCCTTTCGGCATTTTTCGGAACGAGGGGAAAAGTCGAGGCCGCGTGCCAAGCGAAACTGATGCTCACAGGGATCTGTGTCGATTCTTTCCAACGACAATCATTTCTCCGCACTGCACCTAAAAGTCACCACGCCCCCCAGCGACAGGCTGCACCTCTACCCCGTGCTGGGGACCAATTGCTCTCAGAGCGAAGCCAAGATCGGCCCTTGAGACTCTAGGGATTCCTACTGCATAATCTCGCAGCGATAACTGTAACAGAGTCTTTTATGGATTATCACTGGACATTGCACTCGATAGTCAATCTTCCAATTTATAGGACGGAATATCATGAGGACCCCTCGAGCTCACGTCTATTATACCATTCAAACTTGTTTGTCACCTTAACACGTATGGCAAATAGCTTATCAGTCAGATCACACATATCACTGTTGAATAGGGTCGCGCGATAGTATGCTAAAACTGCGTGAAGACAAAGAACGAAGGGTTCGAACCCTCTACATACATACCGTACCTTGGTCTGCAGGTGTAACCTTTGCCAGACTCCAAAATGGACAGAATATGTAAAGTACAAACAGAAGGCTGTCATTGCTATCTGCCCTCGCTCGCCTTGCGCTGGCGAGGCTGGCTCTGTGGCGGTACCTCGGCATTCTGACGAGGGATGGTAGACGGCGTGATTGGCAGTGCACTTTCTGTTCGATGCGTGGGCAGTAAAGATGATTTGGGGATGGCTATTCCTCTTCTTCAAGAAGGGATAGATGAGATAGCCCGTAGCGTAACGCGAGTGCACTGCAGATGCAGTAAAGTAGAATCAAATGCAAGATATCCCTGGCGAGTAGTGCTGAGATCTCCTGCAACGCTTGAAGCTGAGGGTCAGGACTCTACGGGACGGACGGGACTAGATAAAGTTTTTGAATGACCATTGCAGCTTGCTAATCTTAAGTAACGGACAAATGTTCAATGCCGGTCGATTTGAAGTCGTCCTTCTCCTGTAATCATGTATCTGACAAGTAC
Source organism: Evernia prunastri (assembly GCA_003184365.1). Lineage (NCBI taxonomy): Eukaryota > Fungi > Ascomycota > Lecanoromycetes > Lecanorales > Parmeliaceae > Evernia > Evernia prunastri. The sequence continues at coordinate 28,810 of NKYR01000181.1, read as the reverse complement.
GGATCAACGCGTGTAGAATAGAGATTTCGTACCAACCACCAAAGAGTGCTACTCAAATTCCGCCAGAAAACCCTTGGCATCCACCGCAGTCCAGTCTGTAGCCTCCCCATTGGGACCGTTTCCCACCGCAGCGTCCGCAAGGTGCTGCAATCCGCCATGAGAGGGACCAGCGTCATCGACATTCTGAGACGCCCTGTCTCCAAGCTTTTTACTGATGAAAGAGCTGATAGGCACATTCCAGATCGTTTTGTGGGGTCTGAGTTTGCTAGACTCAATGTCCTCTCGAACGTAGCCCTTGTCAAGGATGGTGCGAAGCTTTTGCAATGTGGCTACAGACTGTTCATTCCCCATGCTCTCTGCCAGTGTGACGGCGGCAAGCCCAGCAAATTGATGGGACAATGGTCGCACGTCGCCAGTGGGCGAGCTTAGTTGATCGACGATTTGATGAGCGAGCTCCAAGCGTTCAGTCTCTATCGAATCAGTGTATCCAGGGAGTCTGAGGCAGAGGAGCTTAAGATGGGCAAAAGCGAGATGTACGTGTGGTGACTGTTGGAACGTTCGAACCAGGCCCTCACCCAAGCGGTCAACCTCTCCTTTCATCACGCTGTCAAGGAGAAGCTCGCGAGGATGGGAACGATTTCGCCCTGGGTCTTTGTAGAGAACAGCATTGGACACGTGGCCCAGCGCGAGCGAGATTCCTGCTCTAGATTAGCACCTAGCTGTCGAGAGGACAGAATGGTGGATTCATTTCCGACTTACGGACTAGATGGTAGGCGTCCGGGCCTAGATTAGCCTCATCGGACGCAACCAGACGTGCATTATCTTCGGCAACGAGCAACGGGCTAGCCGTGCTACTGGCATGAAAACGGTCAAGTGCAATCAGACTCAACCAAACGCGCCTAGCTACTCTTTGACTAGAATCCTCATCGGTTGTGGTCTCCATTGCAAAGCGGTGGGATAGATGCAGGTTCAAATATGATGCGGTACTGACCGCTTCAGCAACCCACGACGTGTTACGATTGTGCACAGGACCACTCATCTCGGCGACGATGGCCATGAAGAACAAGGCTTGCAGATATGCGAGATTGGCTTCACTGTTGCGGGAATGGGGTCCCTCTGCCTTCAAGGCAGCGAGTTCTGATGCAACTCGGGCTGTCATAGCCTCTGGCTTGAGAGCGGAAGTACAATAGGTGACTGCTAGGTCGCGTGCATGGAGCACGGCTGTACGAATAGCAGGAGACACTTTCTCGAGTTCGTGATGCACCCGGTCCTCGTGGCGTGCAAGCACAGGGAAGAAAGCTTGGATGAGCTTGCCACAACTATGCAGGAGTTAGAAAGTAATCGAGACCACTAAAACCCTAACTTACTTGCCAACCGACGGATCAGGTGCAATGTTGTCCAATGTATCCCCTGATTGGTGATGAATGATAGATGTAGCGTGTAGGGCTCTCGGGACTGGAAATCCTTGTGTAGCCGCGTCTGTATTCGCGCTTCCGTGTCCTGACGGAAAATCTTGGAGTTCTTGATGACCTGGCTCGAACGTATGCGGGCCAACAATCATACCATGATTTCTCTGCCGAGTATAGTCAAGCGCCGGCGAATAGACACCCCCTGGACCAGACGCATCGTGATTGACTGGGGCATACTGCACATCGGGAGGAATAACTCCAGAGTTTTCCAACCTGTTGACACGCTCTGCTAATTCCTTGATGTACCTATAAGAAAATGAGTATGTGCGCGTAGGCCTAGGTTTTCTTGTTGACAACTCGCCCTTTGCTTGGACCCCGCTTTTGTGGCGCCCTTCTGAAATCACACACCTGGTCTGCTCGTTTGCAGGCACTGCACTGTATACCAGGGGTCTCTGACTCGGCATCGCATCGTATCTGAAGAGGTTAGTAACGGGCCCGTAAAACTGGAGAGAGCGTCCAAGCAAGCCGGGGAAGAGATGCCTTCTTTCTTCTACATTCATCACACGCTCTCGTGACCTTTGCTCTCTTTCTAGCAGGGAAATCCGAATTGTTCCGTTCATGGGTGTGATCTGCGTCAAGTCCTCGTTGCGCAAGCTGCTGTGGCGTGGAGGGTTGAGCTTCTCTCGGGATCTGTCCATTTTGTGCGAAAGCCTGTCCGTTGTGGTTCATCTGTCCATAGTCTTGTCCATCACTGATAGGCCTTCGCATGTTTGCTGCTGGAGCTTGCTGCATGTGGGCGTGCGCGTGCTCGGCTGGAGGCATCGAAGGTTGGGTTGCATAGGAGAATGGGTGCATTCCCCCATGAGCTACCTCGGGGTCTGGGTAGGATGACTTCGATTCCATCCTGATTTGCTCTTGTCAATAAAGGTAATATCGACACAGCTCCTAGAAGCAAATTGAACGGAGGACAAATTGAAGATGATGTGGGTGTGTCGTAGTAAACGCGAGTGGTGAAAGGCGATAACAAATTTAACGCTAGCGCCATTGGCAGCTGGCTAGAGCTCTGCCAGCCCATGCTTCTGTTTTGTTTATCGAGAAGCCAGTGCTCCTCGTCCACAGGAAGGACTGCAAAGAAAAGATATGTCTACATGTATGAACTCTACAATCGCCATTGAGCGGAGATGGGGGCAAGTTGTTCCTAGTCACGGCTTCGGAGTAACCTGAGGGAGCGAAACCCTAACTACGGATGCAGCAATTGAACAGGATCTGTCGTTTATCAAGCTGCTTCATGATTTATTGATCAAGCTGAGAAGTTCCGATAGCTTATGGACGCTCTGAGTGCATAATTATGCTACCTAAGGTTGAGATCATTATAGGCGAGAGCTGCCCGTTTTTCGATCGACCTTTCGAGGACAGAGGTTGGAAACGTGAGATATGCAGCGCTCACAAACGTAAGGTCAAAAGCAAATGCACAGTGGACCTCACTCAGGGCTCATGAGGCAGCTCCAGAGACCTCTCGGAAGAGCCCAAGATAACCTTGCATGAACGGATTGATATTTCCTCCTTCAAGATTTTCCTTTCCCCAACCTCCCGCGGATGATCCCTCTTCAGACAGAGGTAGGTCACCCCAGATTGTTTGGAGAGAAGATCGTACCGGAGCGTCTGCCCCATGCGGGAGGTGTAGTGTCGTGTTTTGCTCGGATGACCCGTTCTATTTCCTCTTCCTGCCTACCACCTCTGTAAACCCCTCATCATCGACCTTGGGCTGGACCTTCTCTTTATGAGCCTTCACCAGCGGAGGTGCTTCGTCCATCTCAACGTCGCCGTCCTCTTCATCATCCATATCATCACTGTCCCAATCGGTTTCATCTTCATCGTCATCCCGAGTGATATGCTGAAAATTGATCTTCCCACCTGTACCCTTGCTCTGCCTATCCTGCCATTTCGAATACATCTCATCCACCAATGCAAAATCCCCTTGCAGTGTCAGTTTTCTCAAGCCAACTATCTTAGCGGAGACCTCTTCTCCGCTGCCATCTTCGACATTGACATCAAACTCATCATTCATAATCTGAAGCATGAATTCCTCAAGGTAGTCAACGTCGGCATCTGGTGTTGTAGATATCAGGTCGGAAATTGCTCCCGCGAACCAATCGCGCTTTTCCGAAGAATCAGGGCCACCCCAAGAATTCTGGACGGCGAGAGTGAGAGCAGACCAGGTAGAGAGACAGAGGGCGATTGAGAGGTCGAATTTGCTCTGGATCTTCTCTATCTTCTTTCAGCACGTTGAACTGGGTGGCAGCAAAATTTAGAAGTACCAGGCGATGGAGGAAGCGCGACACCCTCCTGGGCTTCTCTTATCGGCTTCTGTCCTGGGATTGATGGTGAAGCTGACATGGTGTTCGGCGTTGAATGCACACTGTTATTGTCATAGCGATGGGAGACCCTCTCTCGAATTTTGCAGTTAGACTTTCACGGCTCGGGAGATCGGCATGTCGGAGATAAGGCCCTAGTACTGTAACTTGTACGGAGCTAATTCACTTTACCTTACTATTTTATACATGACGATGATTGGGAATGGGAAATCTGGATACACTCACTTCATCGCATCTGGTCTTCAAGTCTTGAGACGCACTGATTTCAAGGTCGCTGATTGATGCCCCGTCCTGTACTAGTAACAATGTTTCCATTGCTCTGCGCCTTTTAGATTCTGTCTCGCATGCTTCGATATTTACTTTTCCTACTCACTCCGCTACTCGAACAATCATGGTCTTCAATACCATCTCAGTTGGCACTGCTGTCGCACCTATAGTGATCGAGACGTATTTCTCTCATGTATGTCTAACCGATAGGTCTCTCTAATGAGGTCTTGCTCACCGTTCCCATAGTACCTTAATCGAAAGCCTCTCCGGCAGAAGCCTACTGCCCACATCTCGTACCACGAAGGCGTAAATCTCATCCGACAATTTCTTACCTACGCCTCCCATCACACTGTTGAAGATATACAGGGTTTTACGTCTCAATGGGTTCCCAGTCCACGCTGGGTCAAAGTTGAAGAAATCACGATACCCCAAGAATGTCTATCTCATGCCGCAGACACGGTTGTAGCTCAGCTAGGGCACCGTGGCGTTGACAAAGTAGGAGGGGAGAAGTGGTGGCAATGGCGTAGAGACGGCAGCACCTTGAAGGCGGAATGGATTGAGATGAGGAGAGATCTGGACAGGAGGAAGGGCGAGAAGGGCAGACGAGTCATGCTCTATGTACATGGGGGTGCCTACTTCTTTGGGAGCGTAGATGAACATCGGTATCAGCTTCAACGCCATGCTCGAAAATTGGAGGCTAGAGTCTTTGCGCGGTGAGTGCACGGTCGAAGATTGGTGTAAGGGATAATGTACTGATGACTCATAGTGAGTCTTGTTGTTGGAATGGATATCGCCAGTAGTATTGACACACGACAGCGCGGTACCGATTGGCTCCTCAATTTCCATTTCCTTGCGGTCTATTCGATTGTCTAGCAGCATACCTCTACCTCTTGACTGTACAAGATCCTTCAGAGATCGTTCTTGCGGGCGATTCAGCGGGAGCCGGAATGATTGTCAGGTACGTAAAATTACGGTTCGTGCATGCGAAAGCTGACCTGAGTATAGTATACTTGTAATACTAAGGGATTGAGGCCTGCCTCTTCCAGCAGGGGCAATACTAATATCACCTTGGGTTGACCTGACCCATTCTTTCCCCAGCGTCGCAGGCGACGGTTCATCAGATTTTATTCCCACTCATGGCTTTCTACAACGGCCGTCGGCTTCGTGGCCGCCACCTAACACCGATGATATGGAACAAATAGCAATGCATGCCGTGGAGCAAGTGGCAGGCGAAGGACTGCCTAGGAAATCAACTAACGCGGAGAGACGGGAGGCAAGGAACAGTGCAGTGCAGGGTTTCTCAATCGATCACGCCCCAGAAAATCTACATCCCAAGGAAAATCCCGATAATCCAGCCGGTACTGACGGTGCTGGAGAGCGGCCTGGTAATACAATACCTGGCGCCGGACATAATCTCTCGATCATGATAGGCGGCAACCTTGTTTACCTAAAAGACCAAATCCAAATGTATACTACTAATCAGCTAATATCGCATCCGCTCGTTTCGCCGGTCCTACAGCCATCATTGGGTGGCTTACCTCCATTACTCATTGTAACGGGTGGCGGTGAGGTGCTACGAGACGAGCAGATCTATCTCGCTCACAAAGCTGCTCATCCTTCGCAGTATCCTCCAGGCGATGCCTATCTGGACGAGTATCCCGAAGCGAGGGACCTTATCGCAAAATGGAAGCCTACGGATGTGCAGCTGCAAGTGTGGGACGATCTCTGCCATGTGGCCCCAACGCTTAGTTTCACACGACCAGCAAAATATATGTATCGATCTATCGCTCAATTTGGTGCTTGGGTCCTCGCTCGAGCTCAAAAGATTGAGATAGAGATCATGGATGACGAAGAGGTGTCGCTCATTTCCACGGGATCAGATACTGACAGTGAAAGCGACCTCGACAAGCCGAAGCAAACTAAAATGACTTTGACAAAAGGCGTAGCTCAAGGGGGAACTGCCGCGAAAGACCAAGTGGGCAAAGCGGGTGATGCTTTGCCACCTTTCAAAGACCATATGATTCGGCAGAGAGTCGACCGGTACGGTAACATCTTTCCTTTGGATCCACCATCATCCATGCCGGCGTTACACATGTCGGCAAACGAAGTTGGCGTGATCAAGCCTGGTCCCGTCGAGAAATGGTTAAATGCTAAGAAACAGTGGGACCAAAAGTATGCTCGAGAAAAGCGAAAGGTACAAAAGCAACGAGCGAAGGAAATGGCGAAAGGCTTTCAGGGTTTTGGCAACGATGAAGTGCCTCCGCCCTCAGCACTAGCTGGTCGGAGAGGTCTGAGCATGCCAAAGGAAGAGAAGAAAAAGAAGAGCTGGGGGATGAGCATGTGGAGTTTTTGGGGAAGCTCGCACGATGAACATACAGTGCGGTTCATTCCCTGTCACATTGATGCGTTCGGTGCTGATAGATTGCAGATTCAACGCGAGGAACAAGCAGACAAGGAAGTCCGCACCACAACAGTATCTCAGAACGACGGTGCCAATGCCAGACCAGCAGGTGCTGACCGAGCAAATAAGATATCACGTTCGCGGTCTCGGCGGCGGGGCGTCACTGACGCAGGTCAGACTACTTATCTAGCCAAGACCGAAATCGACGAGAACACTCCAGCTGCAGAACTGGACCGCCGAACAGACGAACAAGCATTGAATGGCCAAGCAAACGGCCATCCAACCGACCGCGCTCAGCTCGCCCCTCCAATCGTCCTCTCCAGTCCACCAGATGCGGATTCTGAGAATGCGAAAGCAGTCCCCCTACCTGCTAGCCCGGGAGAACGACCCTCTGCGGGGCCTGGTACGGCTTTTCCTTTCAAACTCGGTAGAGATTTAGGTAACGAGGATGTGAATGGTAGCACCGTCACGCTCGCAAGCCAAGCAGGTATCGTCAGCCCCAAAGGAGACAAAGAAGGTACGCAGCTTAGTGACAGCATCACTACAAGTCCACCAGACCAAAGCTCCGAGAATGCAACAACTATCCCTCTCCCTGCCAGTCCCGGCGAACGGCCCTCCGCCGGTCCCGGCAAAGCTTTCCCATTCAAGCTTGGCCGGCACCTGGGCGATGAAGGCGCCAATGCCAGCACCGTCACCCTCACCAGCCAAGCGGGTGTGGTATCCCCAAGCGTAGAGGGCACAGGCAAGCAGCTCGGCGACGATGACGACGACCCCGACAGCCACAATGAGCACACCATCGACGCAGCTGGAATCAGCAATGGTCGCGAACTCATCGAACCGGTGGAAGACGCCCACGGCGAACGAGCGGATGGCGTGGACCATTACGATCTGCGCAACAAGTTACCGCTGGAAGGGGAGAACGGGAACGAGCTGGCGAACGAGGCCGTCGGCCCCGTCGAGGAGAGGAGGGGCACGCTGGAGGACGCGAAGGGCGTGCTACATCACGGACCGGGTGTGGTGGGGGGCATTGGTGGGAAGAAGGGGGTGGGGGCGGACGGCGCGATGAGACCTGTGGTCGATAGGAGCGATACCGCGAGTTTGGACTAGGCGTTTGATACCCCTGCTCAGAGTGAGGATCCGGTAGAGGTTGATTCGCGACGCCTTGTTGGTTGGGTTTGGTAATGGTGGGAGATCAGGCTGAACATTTTCTTCATGCTCGGTCCTACTACTCTACAAGACGATGAAATGCAGGAAGCTAGATAGATAGCTGGAGTAATGAAGCAAGCGCCATGCGTCCCAAACTCCATGGCCAGCGCGCGCTTCTGTCGCCCGGCCCATTGCGCCAGCTTGAATGATGAAGTAAACGAAATCCCATGTCCACCCACCCTACCCCCTACCCCCTACTCCCAATCCTCCTCCTCGTCCTCATCCTTCTTCTCCCCCGCCCTCGGACTCCCGGGCGCCCGGCTGGTCGCGCCGCTCACGAGGTCATAACTCGTGTCGCTGTCCGGTTGGGACTGGGCGTCCTGGGAGCGGCGCGGTTCCGCGGGCTTGAGCGAAGGCTGCTGCTCTTGCTCTTGCGGTTGCGGGTCGGTGTTTTTGGGCGGGAGGGTCGTGGAGGGGTGTTGGGGGGTTCCTGCGGGCGCTTCGGACATGCTGGCTGGGGCGGGCTGCTGCTGGGATTGTTGCGGGGTGGAGGATTTGTCTTCCGAGTCGGAGTCGGAGTCGGAGTCCCAGCCGATGTTCTCGTCTGTGGATTCGGTGGCGCCTGTGGGGGGTGGGTGGGTAGGTTAGCGTGAGGTGCCTTTGGTAAAGTAGGTTTCTCTGTTGGGGATGGGGGGGAAGGGGGGAATGGAGAGGTCATACCTTTTAATAATTCGCGCCTCCTCTGCTCCTCCGTCTCCACGACCATTCTTAGGAAGTAGTACCTCGTCCAGAAGTCCTTGTATTCTACGTTCTCCGGTACCAGCTTTTCCATTGTCCGTCTCAGCTCTTCGTATTTCTCCAGATCCTGAGATATACCGTCGGTCTTTTTTTCCACGTCGAATCCGTCCTTCCATTTCCCATACTCCGCACTGGCGGGATCGGAAGTGAAACTTTGGAGGGAGGAGTGTATGGCGTGTAATTGGGCGTCGAAGCGTGTGCTGTGGATAACGCGCTTGCCGTCTTGGTCTTTGCTTTCGAAAAGGACTTTCTGTGAGCCGTCTTTGTTGGTCTCCTCGGTGGGGGGGGCAATGGTCACGGCGTCGCGGAGGAAATTGCCAATGTTGGCGCCGAACTTGAAGATCGCGGCGTCCGCTGCCTCCTCCGCTTTTTCGAGATCTTTCAACCGTTTTGCCGCTTCGGTACGGAAGCGAGAGATGACGCTTTCGGATTCCCGTAGCGCTTCGCTTTCAGACCGCTCCTTCTCTTGGCCTTCCTTCTCCACCTCTTTATCGAACGTCTGGTTAGCAGCAGTCGGCGTAGCGGGTGGACTCTGTCCCGTCGACATCGAGCGTGCCCTGCTGACAAGCGTAGATCTCAAGTCTGTGAATCCTTTAAGCGCTTCACCGCTGGCAGCGGTAGCTTCCTGACGGGCGCCCTCGTAGTATGTCTCGCCATGCTTCCGGACGTCGCTGAAGAAGCCGCCGAGTCGAGCTCCCCAAGGACTTGAAGAGAATGATTTGTAGGCTTCTTGGAATTCGGTGTTGAGGTTGCCGTCTTTTTGATCCGGGTCTTGTGGTTTCTTTTTGGCGATTTGGTCGGGAGAGAGGACTTCCTCTTGGATATGGTCGTAAGCAATGTCCATGCTGAGGAATGAGTATATTAAAGGCCCGCGGGTGGACAGGACAAGGGCCTTAAAGATATTAGGGGGGCAAAATATGAGAGGAAAAGGGGTAAGGGTATTGCAGGTGAAAGTAAACAGAGGTTCAGGAGACAGGTATGCGGTCATGAGGTGCCCGCATCGGAATATGGTCGGATACTCTAGCGGCCCCGGCCCCGGCCCTACCTTAGCTATGTTGGGGCTGGGCTTCCCCATAACTGATGTTGTACCAACTACCTACGTACCTACTTTACATGTGTACTCAGTACTTTAAGACCTACTCAACTGTGTGTTGTATGTATGGACTTTCTCTCCACCTACAGCTTCAGGATAGGCCTTGTATGATATGAGAATTCTGACTGCCGAGGCATGGTCTCACTGAAGAATCAAAAGAATCAAAAAACGTACCGCTATTTTCCTAATCATCTGGGTACCCGGAGCTCATCGCTGCGGAGGGGTTCACAACAATTTTGTTCACGCCATCCTCGGGACTTGAGACCGTATGTGCATGTAGCAAGAGAGAATGCAGAGTGTGCTTCGATCGATGGCCCCGAATTTGCCAGGGTGGCGCGGCTCGATCACTGAGTAAGAGAGAGAGCGTGCAGATTCCGAGCCCTTCAACAAACCGGAAACAGTTGATTCCTCCTACTTCCATGGTCAGTGCCAGCTCACGCTGCGGATGAAGAGAGGAGGTATGCAATGTGCCCAGGAAAGGCACCGGAAAATAAAAGCGTTTACAAGGCGTCACCACCAGTATGATGGTAAGTATTCAAGAATCAAGCCGTTACAAATTATTTTTTGTCACGACGGTGCGTATTGTAGAAAGCTTGAAAGAGAAGTAGAAGTATAGAGCACAGAGTTAGACTCTACAACTAGGGATTTCCTAGACTCGGAGTCATATAGATGAGATTACAACAGTATATCAGAACATAACAAACGCCTTATCTATCCATCAATTCCATTCGATTCGCAACCCAACCCCTAACTTACCGCTGGCATCGATGACCCTAGAATGCCATTTGCATCCCACTTGTGAACCACTTCGCGATAGCTTGGTATACGGACACCCGGAGTGGGGTTGCGAAACATATTTATAAACATGTCATGCTCATTATAGAAGAACCGTGCTCCTGCGGGTTCGATAGTCAGTAAGGGGTAACCGCGTGGCTGTCTGAGCTTATCGACTGACCTGTTGCGTAAATGGACATGGCATCGATGTTTCCTACGGCAGAATACAGGGACAAGCGTTTCACAGAGCCGAAGTTCCAAATCATACCGATGTTGCTGCGGACTGCGGACTTCTCGTCAGCTCTCATATGCGAGAGGAATGGGCGCCTGAGCCCTTTGACTTACCGTGAGTTTCCTCCCAAAACTTGGCGCCTGCAACATAAAGGATGACTCGCATCATATACACACTGAGCACCCTCTCCCGCAATTGGTCAATAGCCATACCATCCCAAGCCAGCAAGTCCAGGGTGTCCTCTTGTGTCAGAGACTGCCCTCTCACGCCGGGAAAATTAGGCCTTGTGTTGCTGAGCTCGGTACCGGCTAGGTCGGCGTACATCTTGGGTTCCCCGGCAGTCTGAGTCAGAACTGACGGGCATAAGATTATGACCACATAACCGGGTGGTCCGTTGGGATTCTGTAGTCTCACACTAGCAGCCATCATGACCTTGACGCCTGGTCCGCAAAGCACATCTTCCGCAGTAGAGATATATAGGTGTTGAGTCACACTGTCGAACCATTGATTCACTCCAACTTTGTTGAAAGTCGTGGGATCACAGCTGAAGTAAATAGAGTACAAGATCGGCTGTAGGCCTTCCCTTGTAGTGCCAGCGTCGTCATCCATTTCTTCATCCTGAGCATTTGCAACGTCTATAAATTTTGTTCGAATATTATTCTCAGAACATTCGTCATAGAGGACTGTTCCGATTAGGGTCCGACTAGTCAGTGATTACACTCTAGAAAGGTGGCGAGAAAGCGGACGCACAAGTGAGATTCTCTTTCTCAAGTGAATGCTCTGCGCTATCGATGTTAGGGAATATGCTATCTGTCAATCCGAAATAATTGGCTTCTGATCTTAGCCTCGCCAAGGTTATACCTCCAAGACCCAGTGATTGACCGGCGTCGGTAACCGCAGTTTCGATGTCCTCGGAGTAGGCTTGACAGTCAGGGGCTTGGACATAGCTCTCAGCACGGTGTAGATGGAGTAACACAGCAACCGAGATGAACATGCCGTAATTCAAATCAAGAGACAGCATCGTGAAGGAGCGGTGGGACTTCAGAGCTGCAAGAAATGTATAAGGAAGTTGGCAAGTCACAAAGGCCGAGAAATCATGTTAACCATACGCCAACATATGCATCAAACTAGAATTCTGTATCTCTGACGAGCTAGCACGAGCAATTTTACTCGAATGATAATCATAGCTGTACCAGACAGTGCCAACAAGACAAGAGGAGCAAATTCGTGTTTCAGATAGATAGACTTTCTACGAAAGACAACTCATAGCATGGTAGGCCTCGGTTCAGCTGGTTGTAATAAACGCCTTGCAGAGGGGAGATACCGAGAGTCGTGTGAGAATTTATCCCTCTTGTGACTGCCTTGGGTCGCGCGTGGGGTGCTTTCTTACTCCTATAGGTCCATGATGAAGTGGGCTCAGGGTAACAGGCAGGGTTGAACCTCATAGAAGTGAAGACTTTTGACCAAAACAAGCACAAAAAGATTTCAAGAGACCAATTTACTATGTTGTACCATATCTTCGTACGTAGTTAAAGACTTAAGAAGGAACCTCATAGTCTCAGTAATTCAGACCTTATTGGCGAGGTGCCTATGCCCGAGGGCCTGCCCTACACTCGTGCCTCGCTTCGGGGGCCAATCATATCGCAAGCTCATTACGGGATACCCCTCCCGAGTCCCCCGGCTGAGACTATCAAGATATCACCTTGTGAGGTAGTACCTAAGGTAGGCGGAAAAGTCCTGGACGCCAAGACTCACTCGGATAGTGCCCCACACACAAAGTTGGGGCTGGCTTCCGAAAGTAGGGCTAGGGCTTCTCCAGGACTTTCTAAGGTACCTCCGTAAGTCACACCCTGCCCCGGGGGGGTGCGCTATCCGGGTACTCCCGGGGTGGGGTTCACAAGGTGATACTCCCGTGCACTGTCGGAATTGCCCCGCTCTTCACCCTAGCCATCCAGGCTTTTCTACCTACTCCATCAACAAGATGATACTACGATTATGACAAGGAGGCTTTTCTCCACCACCTTCAGAGCCTTAAACCATGAAAACCCTCTGGTACCTTCCCCTTTCCCCCGCCTTTCGTTTCTCCAAACCCCTTCAAGTTCAAACGAATCTCTCCTAACGCTCGCTCCGTCCCAGGGCCTCCCCCGCTCCGGCGCCGCACCCCCCGAGCTCCCCCGCCGCCAGCGAGGCCTGCCCGAAAGGCGCAACATACGCGACGTCCGCAAGGTGATCGCGGTCTCCTCCGCGAAGGGAGGGGTGGGCAAGTCTACGATCGCGGTCAACCTCGCGCTGGCGTTTGCCCGACGCGGCCATCGGAGCGGGGTGCTGGATACGGATATCTTCGGCCCGAGCATACCGACGCTGTTGAGCCTGAGTGGGGAGCCGAGGCTGAGTGCTGGTATGTTGGTCGCCCATCCCGATACTTGAGGAACGGGCGAGGGGAAAGCTGATGGGCTGTGGGGTTGGTGGTGTAGATAATCGGTTGATCCCGCTGTCGAACTATGGCGTCAAGTCCATGTCGATGGGCTACCTCGTCGACGAGAAGGCACCGGTCGTGTGGCGCGGTCTTATGGTTATGAAGGCGCTGCAACAGCTCCTGCACGAGGTCGAGTGGGGTGGTCTGGACATGCTGGTCTTGGACCTGCCGCCGGGGACGGGCGATACGCAGCTGACGATCACCCAGCAGATCAAGCTGGACGGGGCGGTTATTGTATCGACGCCGCAGGATATAGCGCTCAAGGATGCGGTCAAGGGGATCTCTATGTTCCGGAAGGTGTCGGTGCCGATCCTGGGGATGGTGCAGAATATGTCGGTCTTCTGTTGCCCGAAGTGCGGTCATAGTACGCATGTTTTCGGCTCGGAGGGTGTGGCGAGGACTTGTGAGGGTCATGGTATCGAGTTGTTGGGGGATATACCGCTTGATGCGCAGATATGTGATGATGCTGATCGTGGGAAGCCTACTGTGGTCGCGGAACCTGAGAGCGCCAGAGGTGGGGCGTTTATGGGGATTGCGGAGAAAATTGGAAGGCAGATCGAGCTTTGATCTCCGTTCTCGGTTTGTAATGCATCTTGAAAGTGCGGCAAGAAGTTGGATTCAGAAATGCTACTATCTCATCAAGGTATCATCGCTCCACGCCATGCTATAAATCAAGCCATGCTATGCAAAACCGCTAGTCCTAGCCAATCTCCGTCTATCTCCTATGATTACTTCTTTCCTTCCTCCCCAGATACAGGGCTCGTCCCCAATCCCTCGTCCGTGATTCCTGTTCCTAGCCTCGCTAAAGGGCTCCCTCTTCTGGCTGCATCAGCGTCACCATTCCTCAGACCGCCTCGACCGTCATGCCACCTCCTAGGAGCAGCATAGCGTCCTCCTGGACTAGATGATCTCTCTGGCGTGCCACTTCTCGATCGGTTCTTAAGCAGCAATGGCGGAGTTTGCGGTGTCGAATCTCTGGGCATCGAGGGGGAGCGCCCTCCTTGTGATGGATGTGTCCAGTTTCTGGTGTCGTAACCTTCGTCTTCATACCTTGGGCTTTGATAATGGCCTTCGTTCCCATACCCTTCGCTCCCATATGGTCCCTCTCCTTCCCATTGAGGCGTTCTCTCACGGCCATGGTACTGGTATTCTTCGCCCCTCCGTTTGACAGGGCTCTCATCATAGGGATCGAATCCTACGCGTCGTCGCGCTTCCTCTCGAAGACGCTTGCGCTCTTGTATGTCGTTACTCGCCGCACCGGTAGAGGCTGACTCGCTGAGGAAGAAGGTAAGTAGTTCATCGGGGATGGACAAATGAGGTGTTTGCTGGAATTGTTGGAGGGATAACAGCCGAAGAAGCGTCTCCAATAGAGAAAGGGAGGTCCGAATTGGTGGAAGTGCAGGCCTGATTTGCTGCTGAGTTTGTGGCGTTGGTGGCTGAGGTGACGGAGACGGAGGGGCTGGAGTGTTCACTGAGAGCCGAGAGAGAGCCGATGTCATGTTTGGGTCTAATGAGGGAGCGCGAGAGGATGGGGTGGGTCTCGAAGAGGATGTATCGACCTCAGACTCGGTATCGGAGTCTTCTGCTTCGGTGTAGACTTCGAATGCCATCCATTCGGGATCGAGATCAGGTGGAAGACGCCAAGGATCAGAGACGTGAACAATTTGCTGGTCTTGCGATGGTATTGATACCCCTGACGAGGATCGTAGCCCGCGTTGGGGTGAAGGAACCAGCGCTTGATTGTTGTCGTGATCATTGGGGGCCGGAGATTCGGCAACGTCATTGGTGTCTGCCTCCCCATAGCCTTGTCCGTCATCATCGTTATACCGATTCATCATCCTTCGAGGTGGAACGGCATTTGGATCTCTCTTCAACAAGAGGACGGGGCTGTTGGCTTCGCCTTCACTTCCAATGTTCAGGATCTTGCCCGTATCTGCATAAAATATCTTGGACAGTTCATGTATTGGAATAGCTTCCCGGATACCAGCCAAAGGCACATCGCCGTGCGGGCCGGGTTGTGGGTCGTCGTCCTCAAAACTGTGAACACGATCGTCATCAAAGTCTTCGACAATGACAAGCTGATAAGCGTATTCATCTATCTTTACTTCGCCGTTCATTTGTGGAGGAAAATAATCAGAGTGCTCGGATTCCGAGGACTCAAACGTGGCACCGCCTTCATTGGTACGAGTTGGAGGATTTGTTGTTCGATTGGTTCCTGGTAGGCCATAGAGCGCATCGATCGACACTCGCATGAGCCTGACATCCCCCTTGTGAATGACCTCTTTCCATGTACTCTCTCGCACCTCTTCTTCATTCTGCGGTCGAAGGTGACCTTGAAAAAGCATGTACAGTGACAAAGTGAAAGTAGGACCAATCTGGACATAGCTGGAAGACGATGCACCATACTGTGAATCTCCCGCAGTTAAAAAGGTACTAGCCTGTAGTAATCGCGATGGAGAGACGGTTGAGGGGAGATTGGAGGAAAGACTGGCACCGGAAGCTGTGATTGCGAGGTTGATGAGTGGGACCGCATCCTCGATGCGGATCAATAGCTTGCGGATGGCTTGTACAATTCGCTTCAACTCTTGTTCATGCTGAGCTTTTTCTTGAGCTTTCGAGCTTTTCCTTCGTACCTGTTCCTCGGCATTTGCGGCAGATGCAAGACGTTGGCCGAGAGATTGGATCTCCCATCGAAGGGACTTTGTGAGGGACACGGCGGATTCTAGAGATGTGTTTCCCCTCGCAGAGCTGATACAATAAATTAGGCGTGGCTATAAACGAAGTCCTCTAGGAACTTACATACATCAACTCTATCATATCGATCGCAGGCGATATAATCTATCACGAACTAATTAAGGAATGGCTCTTTCTTATCTTGGGGAGGAAGAGGACATTGAAAGCCCAAGTAAGAGCCAGAAACATCTACAGGTACAGCATACTGACTGATTGATACAGAGATGATTCATGGGATGGAAATGGGAGACGAACCCGGATTTTGCTGTTCAACCGCTGTTGCAGTTCTTGAAGCTCCTCTTTCTCATTGCCCTCCATAGTCTAGCATTCAGTGGTCAGGATAAATCTAGCCAAGGAGGTTAGGAAAGGTAAAAACCTTCAGGAGCCTGGACGACTGCCTGATCGCATAACCAGCAGTAATGGTGATTCCTGATCTGTAATAGAATCAGCGATGGTTCTCAGGATGGCCCTTTGATATATCGACCTTATGGCATAATTCATGGCCTGCTGCGTCACCTATGATACCTATCAGACTTTCTCTCAAGCACACTTCCGCAAAGTCACACAAAATACCTTTCCCAGGAATATGTCCATGATTTCTGCGGGACTTTAGTGTGTTCTGATAAGTCCTGATGAGCATTCTCAGTTTGATCCAAAAGCTGCTATATTGATGCTGGAGCGACAGTCAGCAACGATCATCGGGCCTATTCCGTGACACTTAAATCAACTTTAACATGAGTCAAGATGGCTCTGCCAAGAGTCAACCGTACGGCCAAGAGCGCTAACAGCCTAACACTAGCCGAGCTATTAGCGCGCGGATTACTCGGCTTTTTCACATTGGAAAAGATGTTCTGGCTGTACAACAGAAATTTCTGAGTCCAGAGCGCTGTTCACTCCACATAAAAGTATTTGAATGACTTGGCGAACCTCGAAAGCCAAAATCAAATATTCAAGACTCTCAGACAGACAACACTTTGAGGCGCCCTACATACCGAAACCCTTACACCACCACCACCAATATGTCGGGTCTTGAATCATGGGAGGACGACCCAGCTGTGCAAGACGACAATCTCTCCCGGCAAACGCAGCAAAACCTGAACCTTAACGGTCAGGCTAGCCGCCCCACCACCTTTACTCCAAATGCGAATACTTTCCAACCAGGCGCTCAATCGTTTCAGCCCGGGCAACAATACCAACAACATGGAGGTTATGGTCAGCAACAGCAATACGGGCAGTTCTACAATCAACAGCAACAATACGGTGGAGCGTATCCGCAATACGGGCAACAAAGTTACAATCAGTATAACCCAGGCTACGGTCAGCAATCAAGCTTCAACCAAGGCTATAGCGGACAGCAGCAACAGCAAAAACCTGTTCAACAACCTAAAGTACCTATAATAGCGAAGAGACCATCAGCAACAGATTCGCCATCTACGCCAGCAGCCCCTCCACCAACCCCCGCTCAATCCTCCGGACCGCCAGTGGTCAAGACACTCTCAATTAGCGGTGACACCCCGGGTGCTACAGCTCCAAAGACAAAGGTTCTATCAATCGATGATCCTAAACCTCCTCCCTTAGCAGCCAAGGACGCTTCGGCCGAAGATGGAGCAAAAGTAGCAGCAGCCAAAGCGATCGAGAAGACGGAAAAGTCAGCAGCAGGTACCAGCGGAACGCTTTCGCCTTCTCCGTCTTCAGGGCGATCGAGTCCCACAGCTGCTGAAGCTCGAGAAGCAAAGAGGGAGGCAGACGCTGTGGCAAAAGAGCAAGCTGCAGAGGTAGAAGAGGATATATTGGAAGACGTATACGGAAAGGAGCATGTGAATCTGATCTTCATTGGGCATGTTGATGCGGGAAAATCAACACTTGGAGGCAGCATCTTGTACGCAACGGGCATGGTAGACGAAAGGACAATGGACAAGTACAAGCGAGAAGCCAAGGAAGCGGGTCGAGAGACATGGTATTTATCTTGGGCATTGGATCTGACGAAAGAAGAGCGGTCAAAAGGAAAAACTGTTGAAGTGGGTCGAGGTTTTTTCGAAACCGAAAAACGACGATACACCATCCTTGACGCGCCAGGACACAAGACCTTCGTTCCTAACATGATAGCAGGAGCATCGCAAGCTGACGTTGGAATTCTTGTCATTTCAGCACGAAAAGGAGAGTACGAAACGGGCTTCGAGAAAGGGGGCCAGACACGAGAGCATGCCATCCTTGCCAAAACACAAGGCGTGAACAAACTTATCGTCGTAGTCAACAAGATGGACGATCAGACCGTCGAGTGGAGCCAAGAACGCTACAAGGAATGTACAGAGAAGCTTCTAAATTTCCTCAGCCGCCAAGTCGGTTACGGCAAAAGCGATGTCACCTTCATGCCAATTTCGGCCCAAACCACCGTTGGAATTAAAACTAGGGTACCTAAAGATCTCGCACCGTGGTATGATGGTCCATCACTACTAGAATGCCTCGACGACTTCAAGACACTTGAACGAAAAGTGAAGGCGCCTTTCATGATGCCCATTAACGCCAAGTACAAAGACATGGGTACTATTATTGAAGGTAAAATTGAAGCTGGTCAAATTAAAAAGGGTAATAATTATCTGATGATGGTACGTTCCTTTCTTGAGTGATCACTAGGTCAAGATCGCTATCCGAGTTGGAGCCTCCCTTTTCACCCCTCAGACATGTCCTAGATCGCAGAAACCCGGCTTGAAGATTCCATACTGACTCAAATGCTCACAGCCGAATCGAGATGATGTCACCATATCTGCATTATATGGCGAGACAGAGGACGAGATTGCGGGCGCTACTTGTGGTGACCAAGTACGGATACGTATCCGTGGAGTCGAGGAAGAAGACATTTTACCCGGCTTTGTGCTTTGTGCACCACAACGACCTGTGCACTGTGTCTCAGCATTTGAAGCGCAAATCGCTTTGCTTGACTTAAAAAGCATTTTAAGCGCCGGTTTCAACTGCGTATTGCACGTGCATTCCGCGATCGAAGAAGTTACGTTCGCGGCGCTGCTGCACAAGCTCGAGAAGGGCACCAACAGAAAAAGCAAGAAGCCGCCAGCATTTGGAAAGCAAGGCATGAGTATCATTGCTAGGCTAGAGATCATTGGTGGAGCTGGAAGGGTGTGCGTGGAGAAGTAAGCTACTTTTCGCAGTCTTGGTGCCCATCCTGGAAAATCATGCTGTCGCGCCCCTAGTCATGTGACTCAAAAGATGCCCTAGAATAGAAGAGCTGACCGAAAATCAACAGGTACGAAGACTACGCACAAATGGGAAGGTATGTACATGTTCGAAAGTTAAAATCCTTTTTGCGGACCATCCTTGCAGGGGAAGACGCACCTAGGAGCCAACGGCGTTTACTGCTTCTCTTTCGCTGCTTGCTCGGGTCTTGGCCTCGAAGAAAAACTGCTGACTCCCTCTAGGTTCACATTAAGAGACCAAGGCCAGACGATTGCGATTGGAAAGATTACGAAACTTATCACAGATCCCGCAGCAGCTTAAATGCATTAAAGTTGATTCCACTGGTCGAATCGTGAACACCCTACACTGTGATGTTAAGCCATGAATCAAGAAGGTCATGATGGAGTAGACTTGCGCTTTATCAAGCACTACAAGGACTTTTGTTACTGCCTGGTGGCCTTGATGTCTACTTAGATCTCAGATGGATATACCAATGCACACAGAGGACTTGGTGCAACCTCAGTCAATGTAACTTTTTGAATCTGCTATGCAATCAACCTGTTGTCACGGCAGTCGGTCAGAAAAGATTAAGTGGCAGGCTTTCCCATTCTCTGCCCGCAACTCCATGCAACCACGGGCGTCAAGTCATGCCACTACTATATGTGTACAAAACTACTTCCAACGGGGCTGTGTACTCGCAGTCGTTCCTCCACTGGTGGCTATTCTTCCATCACACAGAAGGGTTACCACTGCTGCAGAAAGTATTTTTGCTGGAAGCGAGATTGCCACTAGCTGCCGCATCGCCTTTACGACACTGTGTCAGTAATATGCTGTACTGACCTACCCCTTCTCTTCCAATTCGTACTTCAGAGACCGATCTCTTATGATGAAGTTCTCATTGACCCTGCACTAACTATCACCTCTCTCTGCATCAACAGCCCACCTGCTTGGTCCGACGCTCAAGTTTTACAGATCTTCCAAGACAGCGTTGTCTCACGCGTCTGTTCCTTCTTTACCTTTTACCTTGCATTTGACACTGAATTAGTTGATGTTTGACACCTAGCCAGCGCTAGTTCTTCGGAAAGTCGGCCTGTCCTGGCAGTATCCGGCGTCTATGACTGAGTCATGTTCCTCTTGGTACCCACAAGTTTGGGGGAACTGCGTGAAAGCGGAAGCTGTTTGAGACATTCACTTGTTCCAGGGTGTTTGCTGTTTCGGGTTTGAGACGTGCATTCGTCTTTGCCGGAATAGGTTGGGGGCAATCAAACGATCGTTGCTGATATATATGGAGCTATTTCCAGTGCGAGCTTGCTTTTTTAGTTTTCCTCGCCGACCAAACCTGTTATTGATCGTTGAAGAACCCGGATACTTCCACACCGTGGCCTTGCTGTTGACTTACACCAACCATCATACAAGCCCTCGTCAAAGCTTTATCTTGGGCTTTGATTGATTTCCTATAGTGGCCCTGCCTTGTTTCGGCTAGCTCTCCCCGAAGAAAACTACCCACACGCATTCTTGCAGCGAGACCCCATCTCAATCAAGGCAATGGCACCCCCACACAGATTCTCACCCAATCTTTTCAAACCCAACGCGTGGAACCTCCAAGACGAAAGCGACATCTACGACTTGACACTCTTCCTGCGCTGCTTCACCAACGACACCCTCCGTCCCAACGACGGCCAAAGCGCCCCTCCCCAGCAAGCCTCCGCCTTCATCCAACTCGTCGCACTCCCCACCATTCGGCCCATCGTCAAGGCCGCGTTGCCGGAGCTGTGGTCGGACGAGGGCGCGGAGCAGAATCCGTGGATCTGGGCTATCAGGAGCGTGAGCGGGTCGCTCGGCGGGGAGGATGCGGCGGGTGATGCGCAGGCGCAGGCGAAGCGGTGGATGGCGAATACGGCGGCGGTGGTCCTGGCCGCGCTGAATGTGCTGCAGATGCGGGTGGGTTCGGGGGAGATTGCGGCGGTCAAGAGGGTGTGGGCGAGGAGGCTGGTGGCGCTGATGCCGAGGTAGAGGAGCTGTGTCTTTTCAGCTGGTCGGTGTCAAAGATGGGAAGGCTTGAGTGGACGCTTTGGTTTGTCCTATGGCGCATTTGGATGTTTTTTCTTCTTTGTGGGTTGGCCATCGCTGCCACTGGAGCCTTTGGCGCTTGATCGGGAGAGACGTCTAGATTTCATGAGAGGCTTCTAGATTTAAAGCAACAAGCCTTTCAACTTTATGCTCTGCGGGAGGTCTAGAGCTTCGCTTCATCGAGGGATTGAAAAGCTACTACAAGCCTTAGACATATACCGTGACCATGTTACCTTATAGCACATGTATAACAAGACCCTCCGGGCCCAGTACCCCTGTGTAGATGAGGCTAGAAATCGAAGTACGTATGACTTGTAGTAGGTGATTGAACAAAGGTCAGAAGGGAAGAGTAACAGGGAAATCTTGTCAATGTATGTTTGGCTGGTTATGGCGCTAAGTTTGTTTACGGTCGTATTGTAATCTACTTTGTCACGGTTTCACCAACATCACATTCCTAGTTTCAACTTATGATGCTTCTAACTTTTCTCTACAGACATACATCCTTGCCCTCCTCTCCTCCTGCACTTTTCCTCATCCCCTCCCCTCCCCTCCACCCCTCTACTCTTCACAATCAACCGTTCCAACCTCCCCTCCAACCCTTTCCCGTTCTATCATTTATCTGTCATTGCCTTACCGCATCCCCGTTTTAGATAATGTGCATCATATGTGTGGTATCTGTAGTGAAATCTTTTCATGAAAGATTTCCAATCTGCCGTCTGCGGGATTTGCAGGGGTTGGGCAAGGTGTGCTGGGACAGTGATGAAGTCTTTTGGCGTTGCAAATGTGGGAGGGTTGTGGAGCGACTCACTGTGCGTTTGCTGCTCGATCTGGACCCTTGATTCCAAGAAGGCGAATAGGCGAACAGGTGAATTCGAAGGGTCGAGTGACGGTCTTTGCGCTGAGGTCGATCTATCTGATCAAAAATGTTTTCGGAGAGACTGTACTGCTTCTTTGTTGGTGTTCCGAAGCTGGGGATGGGATATCCAGATTGAAGCAGGTGGTCGAGCCTGGGAAAGTCAATCCACGCACCACATCTTTCCCCCCTCGACCCTCCACCCTTCCCCAACATGATCGAACCAGGTGGCGACAATACCCCACAAATGCCACCCTTCCGCCCCCTCACCTAGCATCTCGATTACCGCATCTCCTACTCTTGGCTCCTCGGCAAGCATTTTTCTTGTCATCTCTTTGCACTTAGCCTTTAGCTTACGAATCCTCTCCTCGCTCATTACTGCAGCTCCCTCAAACCCTTTGGAGTCTTCTATCTCCCAGCTATAGAGGTTCTGCATGAGCAATTCAGCAGCATCATATACAATGACTTCATTTGGGGGTAGTGACATAAGAATCACACGACCGCCTAAAGTTGCATGTAGTATATCTTCCTTTTCCTCTGTGACATTGACTATTATACCTTCGCTAAGAAGTGTCTCGAAGGATGAGGGAGGGTCGTCGGAAGACTCTTCTGCTAGAAAAATAGTTAAATCCCCCTTTGCGACGAGGTCGACAAGAGGTGCCTGCGTGATCTCTGGAGGCGACTGGTCCCTTCCCGATTGCGTGCTGATTGGCTGCTGCATTAGTGCGCACCATGTGTCTCGGGCTTGATCCTTGAAGATGAAGCGTATCTGGCGCATCTTGAGCAGTACTCTCCAGACAGGTAAAGGGCATAGCCTTGAATATGGACGAAATCTATAACTGGGGTATTCGGCGAATAGCCCCTCGGGGGTGGGCTTGCCTTGGAGGCCGCGCCATCGATTTAATCGACTTGATATGGGGTGGAAACGTTCGCTGGGAGGTAAAAGGGTCGACGGAGCCCATCCATAGCCGCGGCGTTTGAGCTTAGGGCCGTCAAGGAATATCATATTGCGTGGGAGTGAGCCGTTGTTGGCAGCGGCTAAGAGGTCCCATACCTTGCACATTCTGTCCTCACTGGACAGTGGGAGGATTCTGGATACGTCCAATTTCATGAGTGTGGCGACGCAAAGACTTTCGTCCGAGGCAACCGTCGTGTTCCGGTGTGAGAGCGCTCGATCGAGAAGCGAAAGCTGAGGAGCGCCTGATGGGGTGTAATACCAGTGCAAGGTTAGTGCTTGGGAATTCAGCCACATGTCTTGCAAAAGACGTCTGTGATTTAGATTATCATCGTGTAGCTTCTTCAAGCGATCAAACATGGTCAGAAGACTCAGTGGCCCGTCTCTGAATTGAACCCATGGATCTTTAGCGAGTGCGCTTTCTTGCAATGTCCACAGCCTACGCATCCATCCTGATGTCAAGTACCTGGCTTGAAGCTCTGCTGCGCTTAAACCTTGGCTGTTGTAATTGTACAGGGTCGAGTCAAGGATCAATGTCTTGTTTGCTTCGGCGTAGGTAGGCCTCATTTGCAACAATGCCAGAACCCTCGCTTTAGGCTCCACTGGGCAGCAGAGAGTGTCCAGCCAGACCAAAGGTCGCCTGCCACCTTCAACAAAGGGTTCGAGCATTTCACCAAGACGTGCTAGTTGGCAATTAGGGAGCGAATTGGCTGAAGGGTTACCGAGTCCGTCTGCCCAAACGTGCGATATCGCCACATAACGTGCGTTTTCTATCTTGGAACTCAGTAGCTCGACAGTGACTTTGCTCGGCTCATTGTCTTTGCTAGTGATCTGGAGGAGGGGCAAAGCTCCAGAACGAAGGATGTCATCGAGTAGCCGAATATTGATAGTGATGTCTTCACATGCACTTTCGTTAGTGCAACTCATACAGTGACGCGTCTTGTGCTGAGGAAGGCTAGTTGAATACGCAAGACAATGATTGGTGGTACAAGCTCGATGGTTGGCGACGCTTTCTGGCTTTTTCATCTTGCTGAAGAAGTACAACGACTGAGTGCTTGTGAATTTGTCAGTCACCCGAGTGATATCGCTGGGACACCAGTTGGCTGCTATCATTGCTGTTTTCATCTCGTTCGAGTAGAAATTGGCTGTGAACGGTGTCTTGCAGCGCACAGCGTCCGGAAATAGACCGAGGTGGGCTCGATCCACGGCAGATCCTAACAATTCTGCAACCGAAGCAATGGAATTCTTGACAGCACAGTTAAAGTCTGAAGTGGCCGAAAGCAAGGTCATCAGGGTGAGATCAACACACTGGGCGGCGCCAAGATAGATACTCTTTTGCGTTGGCTTGTCTAAGGCTGTTACTGACTCGAAACGTTGTGCAGTCAAGGAGACTAGCTCCTTTGTCGAAAGGATGAGGCTGCCATCGTATTCGGATTTTGACACAAAGCTCTCATGGTTGAAGTGATCACCAAGAACCTCCGCGATCAGGCCGAAAAATAGCCAAGTCTGAAAGAATGACGTTGGCGTAGGGAAGAGTGTGTCGTGATAACGATCCACAATAGTTACAGGTACCATCCAAGGTCTGCCTTTATGTCGAGGGTATTCAAGAAACGGTATGGTAGTATCGTATGGTTCACCGCACAGGTATGGAACCTCGGTCAAGGGTAGAATGGGGTCCAATGGAAGCGGTAGATGATCCATATGGAGCTAAGACGACTAAGAGCGCTCGTAAAGAGAACAACTAGACTTGGGAGTCATATACGTTGGCAGTAGCGTTCCTTGGAAATCAGTGTCCGGAGAATACTCGTACTTAGACCCGCACTCCGTGCGTGGATCCTGACCAACTTTGACGCTTGCCGACCTCAGTCATGTCATATGGCTGTATAGACATCCTGATCCAGTCGAACCGTCATTGTCATCGTCTCGTGTGAGTCGTGTGTCACAAGAATGGAATGGATCGGAGCAGAACGGAGAAGTTGCGGCGGCAACGGGTTCGGGTCTCGCTACCGCAAGCCTCCTGCAAGTAAGCAAACCCCACCATATCTAATTGAGCTGTGGACTGTCGAGCAATTCGTACAAACATGAATGATATACTGTGAATAATACGCTTCTGCGTCTTCTCAGTTCGTAGTTCAATACAATTCACATAGCCACCACGGCAGACTCCTCGTCCCCTTCCTGGTGAGATTGGGTGAAATTTCTAGAATCCCTCGTTCAAGTGAAAACACCGCCAAAACTGCTTGATGTGGAATTATAGGAGAGAGATAGATGGAGATTAAACCTGAGGCGCCGTCTTCAGAGGGTCGCAATGTCTAGCGAGTACCGGTTAAGACGAGAGAACGCCGGAAGAAAGAGACAAAGAGTAGACGGTTGATACCTCGAGGTCTTGCAAGTTGTGCTTAGTTCATGCATGTCATTTTTTTGCTGCGCATTTTAGATTTACGTGACGTGCAATGGCGCCGAGGAGCATTGTGCAGCGTGGTAAGGAGTTACTCCAGTATCGCCTCCTCTATGCCTGCCTCATTCCCAGCCTGGGTGTGCTTGTCCTTCATGTCCATATCATCCTCATCCTGACACTGTGCCTGCT
This sequence comes from Evernia prunastri, assembly GCA_003184365.1. Classification (NCBI taxonomy): domain Eukaryota; kingdom Fungi; phylum Ascomycota; class Lecanoromycetes; order Lecanorales; family Parmeliaceae; genus Evernia; species Evernia prunastri. The sequence goes on along the minus strand of NKYR01000181.1, from coordinate 3,452 downwards.
CCTCGTGTCTCTGTTCGTTCTCGATACCCACCATCGTCCCCAGCCTGCACCCGCTCGTTCACCACATCTGTCCAACTTCCCATCTCAAAAATATCGCTTCCCGTAAACCAATCATACATCTCCACCAGAACGGTCAGGTTATCCTCATAGGCCCCAACAACCTCTCCGATAATCCTCCCGGTCGGCGTCACTTCGACGCGACTCGTCGCATCGTCTTGTTTGACGGATTGCCCGACAGTGACTTGGTAGGCCCGACCGCCCCAGAGAAGATCTGAATTGTCGTTTGAGCTGAGAGAATAGACACTTTGGTATGTGGAGAGGCCTATCCAGAAGGGTGAGCCTGCGGAGTCTATCAAGCGAACGAATTCGGACAGCTTTTTTATGCGATTGGGGGTGGAGACGCCAGCAACGTCGAGCGGCCTGGCGATGAAGCACACGGCCTTGGGAAGAGTGTACACCCTTACATTTTTCGATTCCTGTTCTCTTTCCTCAGGGGCAAGAGGACTGTCGTGATTAGAAAGCGGCCCTTTGATGGAATTGTCTATCGTTGAGGGTTTTAGATGGTTGAGATCGCCATGATCCTTCGATTTGAGATGGGTTGCAGGCGAATTTTCGCCGGTGGCCACCCCTAGCTGGCGACGACCACCCTTGAATGTCGATTTGAGATATTTGATGGGATCTGCAAGAAGGGGGTCGGAGGGGTCGGAAAATGCCATGAATAGGATTGGGAAGACAATGAAGACCCAGAAAGGCGCGACTGCGATTTTGAGTACGAAAATTAATGATCCATGCTATCCAATACCAGATACTTCTGAAACGGGAGTATATGCTTGTCGGTTCTCAGGTGTGTTGTAAGAATTGGATAGAACGGCGTCGAGTGCTGGTCTTTATTATTGCTGACATCAAGGGAAGTTAGTCTCGTGAAATACCGACAGGAATTGGGAAGAAGAAAGGATGCTCACTCTTTTCAGGAAACGTCAATTATAAGTATGGTGATAATGGGTACTAGGTCGACTGTTGGTAAGTACTTGGTACTGCAGTTACTGCTGTGAGACTGAATCACTAGATTTGATATTCCTAATGATGTCTAAGGAAGAAGGATTCTATGTACAGGAAAGGCCTTCATATATCAATGTACTAGGCCGAAAGAGTGTTAGTGAAAGCGAGTGTTGAGTCGTTCCAACACTGGCAAGAAACAAAGAAATGAGGCTGTTTGCATGCTATCAAAATATTCCTTCTTCGATTCCTTCTCCGCCATGCTCTCCATGGCTGCAGCTGCTTGCCTTGCTGTGGTGAGTGTAGATCTGATCATGCTAGGCGTAATTCTAGTAGCAATGGGAGATCATTGATCAATACCTTGTCTTTCTACCCACCCTTCCAGCTCCAGATCTAGTCGATTCGTATCGACTAGCCGCTGCAACGCATCGCACCCCTTGTCCTTCGTCATTGCGTCGACGGGGTTCTTGTCTCCCTTGATCCAGAGGATCTCGGTGATCTCCCGTCGTTCGTATGACTGTCTAAGACATAAGATGTCTATCATTAGTCTTTTTTCCTGAGTTGTCTCCAGTTTGACGAGACATTCATATAGAGACTTCGAGTCTATGCATATGGAAAGAGGTATCTTCTCCTTCCCCTGGGGAGTACTAGAGAAAATTTGGTTCAGGGTTGACTTTATAGTGGCTGCGACGTCGAATCCCAGTGACAGGGCGTAGAGTTCGGAGGCTAACACGCTTCTGGTGACTCGACGACATTTGATTGATTGCCAATGAATNTGGTATTCCTAATGATGTCTAAGGAAGGAGGATTCTATGTACAGGAAAGGCCTTCATATATCAATGTACTAGGCCGAAAGAGTGTTAGTGAAAGCGAGTGTTGAGTCGTTCCAACACTGGCAAGAAACAAAGAAATGAGGCTGTTTGCATGCTATCAAAATATTCCTTCTTCGATTCCTTCTCCGCCATGCTCTCCATGGCTGCAGCTGCTTGCCTTGCTGTGGTGAGTGTAGATCTGATCATGCTAGGCGTAATTCTAGTAGCAATGGGAGATCATTGATCAATACCTTGTCTTTCTACCCACCCTTCCAGCTCCAGATCTAGTCGATTCGTATCGACTAGCCGCTGCAACGCATCGCACCCCTTGTCCTTCGTCATTGCGTCGACGGGGTTCTTGTCTCCCTTGATCCAGAGGATCTCGGTGATCTCCCGTCGTTCGTATGACTGTCTAAGACATAAGATGTCTATCNATTTGATATTCCTAATGATGTCTAAGGAAGAAGGATTCTATGTACAGGAAAGGCCTTCATATATCAATGTACTAGGCCGAAAGAGTGTTAGTGAAAGCGAGTGTTGAGTCGTTCCAACACTGGCAAGAAACAAAGAAATGAGGCTGTTTGCATGCTATCAAAATATTCCTTCTTCGATTCCTTCTCCGCCATGCTCTCCATGGCTGCAGCTGCTTGCCTTGCTGTGGTGAGTGTAGATCTGATCATGCTAGGCGTAATTCTAGTAGCAATGGGAGATCATTGATCAATACCTTGTCTTTCTACCCACCCTTCCAGCTCCAGATCTAGTCGATTCGTATCGACTAGCCGCTGCAACGCATCGCACCCCTTGTCCTTCGTCATTGCGTCGACGGGGTTCTTGTCTCCCTTGATCCAGAGGATCTCGGTGATCTCCCGTCGTTCGTATGACTGTCTAAGACATAAGATGTCTATCATTAGTCTTTTTTCCTGAGTTGTCTCCAGTTTGACGAGACATTCATATAGAGACTTCGAGTCTATGCATATGGAAAGAGGTATCTTCTCCTTCCCCTGGGGAGTACTAGAGAAAATTTGGTTCAGGGTTGACTTTATAGTGGCTGCGACGTCGAATCCCAGTGACAGGGCGTAGAGTTCGGAGGCTAACACGCTTCTGGTGACTCGACGACATTTGATTGATTGCCAATGAATGATATTTGCATTGTTTTGGGCGTCAGCCAAGACTATCACGTATCCGATTTGGGAGGAAAGATCCTTATTGATTGATTGATTGCTTAATACGCCTATCTAGTAAACTACTTTACTAATCAGGGAGTTCCTCGAATATTTGTAGCGCTGAAGAAACCTTTCGGACAAAAACTTCAACTTATCCTCTCGTGTTATCATTGTTGTCAACTCTTAGTCTTTGACTGTCAAGTTGTTGCCACAAACCACTGTCACTTCCGTTCTCTTTCAGTCTGCCGCTATTGTTTCCGTGATTGTCTCCTTCTATGCCTTCTTAAGATCCTTATTATTAGCGAACGAGGAGTCTGTAAAGGCCACGATTCTCAGAGTTGTCACATCTAACTTGACAAATGTAAGGCCTCTTGCTTCCATTTGCCAGGAGAGGCAGCGATTTAGGTACTGAGCATCCTCGTAAGTAGGCTCCACGATTTGGGCGGCGTACGACAGGGCAAATGCGGCCTGTGGCTGTGAT
>NKYR01000180.1:0-58892 GCA_003184365.1 Evernia prunastri | reverse complement strand
CAGATTCAGTCCTCGATAGTCCACACAGAGGCGTAAGCCCCCACCGGGTTTTCGTACAAAGAGGATTGGTGCCCCCGCCGGTGAAGTGGATGGCCGTATGAAGCCGTTGGCAAGGTTACTCTCGATGTACCCTCGTAGGGTCTCGAGCTCTACCTCGTTCAGNCTTAGCTCTTTCCTCGAGAAAGCCTGTAGCGTATGCAACTTTCTTCTTTGTGTCTTCCTTCTGATGCACTCGATCCGCTGGCGTCTCGCCTTCGCGGTCTTCTTCAGTCGTGAAGCCCTTAGCATCGAACTGTCGCTCGCATTCGTATAGAAAGTCGTCCAGTTCCTCCGGAGTCTCGCCCTTGTATGGTTTCGGGTCTTTTGTCTTAAGACTGGGAGTGAGTCTCTTTGCCGTCCCTTGTGTCTCGAAGCTCAGCGACGCCTGTCGTCGACGGGCTCGATAGGCCTGGAATGCTGCGTATTCTTCGGCATCCACCTGCATTGTTCGTGTATCGACTGGTTCGACGATATCAGATCCAGCGGTCTCTCCGAGAGTGCTGTCACTGGGGTTCGAGGTAAGTTGTCGTCTTGCTCCCGCTGAGGAAGCCATTACGACTTTGTGGTTGATGATTCGATTGACTGGCTCGACGCCGGCGTCAATTGGTAGGTAGGTAGTGACGAGGAGAGTCACAGAGTGATAGTTTGTTGTCAGACGGGCACGCCCCCCTTACTATCGTGTCGATGATAGCGAGAGTTGAAGGATTCAGAAATGTAACGGGGTCTAGGCATGCGTGACTGAGCAACTCGTACATTGGTTACTAGATAGACTGAATCCTGAGGAACCCAAGTAAACTTACTATGCGACTGCTATAGCCGCACAGCTGCACCAGAGGGATAGTCTCCCGGATCTGGCCTAGATGTATGTTGGATTCCTGGACTTCTAACAGGCCGCCTCATGCCTAGAGACCTCATGGCCCTTACAAGTCATCACTATCGGTGAAGAACAACATATCAAGCTATCTGTGTAGTACATCAAATTCTTTGATTATTTGTGTAATATATCGAATCTGTCTATAGCAGTATCTTTAAACAATTCGTATAATTTCAAATATCACGAATAATGGTTATGAGAGACGACTATCAACTGAAGAAGTTACTTGTCCTCTTTCGCATCAATTATGAACGATAATTCGCACTCAATAAAGTCAAATTGCAAGTTAAAGACGATATCTATATTCTTGAAATCATCAAAGAGAAGCACTTGAAACTATATCTCGATGATAGAACGAAATATGACAAGCTTGATAAAGTGATCAAAGAACTTATTTGTTATAACCACTGCAGAAGGCTTCGGCCGGCTACCCCTGCTATTGTCATGGTTCCAGCTCACAACACCATGACTCCTACCACTCGGCCGGATCGGGCCTAGCGCGGCTTGGCCCTGCCCACAAATATCGGCCTTCTGCCATCATTAGACCTTCATAGCTATTATTCCGTTCATACCGGAATCAATGCATTCAGCTACACCTCCAGTCCCTGACATAATAATAGCTATCCGGCTTGGGACCCGGTCGCCCCTGAGCTGTAATAGACCTTAGCCCGGGCCTGCTAATGCCCATGGTCCTTGCCCTGGTGTTGGGGTATGCCAACAACACACTGCACTACCTGTCCTGGTATTGGCTCCGCGGAGCACTGCAACAATACCCTACCTGATGATAATACGACCTCTTGACTGAGCAAGTCGTTCCGGAAGTGAGCCTGCTACAATGGCAATGACAAGAGAAGAGCTGGAGACATGCGCCTGTGACGCATGCAGAACATGATCAGATTCCCACATCTCTCCAGCAACAAGCCTACTATAATGGCATTTAGTGAGCCTGCTACAATGGCAGTCAAGTTCAGAACAACACCGCTCCTAACCTCATTCCACATCACATTATGATTACGAACCTCGAGGCACGTCTACAGCGATCTTCAGCGATCTTCAGCGACCGGATCCGAAGGAGGAAATGGCTTGGGAGGCTTGGAAGGCTTGGTAGGGTGCACGGAGTGCAAAGAGCATGGAATGGAATGGAGGGATTACGGTGTCATGTGACAAGGAGAAGAGCTGGGGAATGCGTCTGTTGCGCAGTGGAAATGTGAGGATTCGTGCCTGTTGCACTATCAGAATCTCAGCCATCCCCAGCAAGTGAGCCTGCTACAAAGGCATTCGATTCCAGCGGCCAATGTGGCCATTTTTATTCGATTCTACAGCATGAGAAGATCTGGAGAGCACAGGCAAGAGGCACGTCACTACAGTGCACCGTCTCCAGATTCTCGGAGGGCATGAAGGAGGCACGTCATGAGGACATGACGATTTGGAGGAGGGGGTAGTGTCATGGTTCCAGCTCACAACACCATGACTCCTACCACTCGGCCGGATCGGGCCTAGCGCGGCTTGGCCCTGCCCACAAATATCGGCCTTCTGCCATCATTAGACCTTCATAGCTATTATTCCGTTCATACCGGAATCAATGCATTCAGCTACACCTCCAGTCCCTGACAGCTATGGCTACCGCAGAAGCCTTCTGCAGACCGCCCTTGCCAGGAGAAGCAGAAGAGGCCAGACCATGTTAGTATTAATCTCTCCGGAGTATTCTCTACTTAAGCAGCCACTTTTTATAGAATAGAATCAAGTCTTTTACACACACTACATGATCATATACCTTAAGTATTACAATTAATAGCAACACCTTATTTCATCAGCTAGATTCATTATTCAATAACTCTTTAACATCAGAGATATCTCTCATCAATCTATTATCTTTTACTCAGTTTGCTTATTTCGCTATTACTTAATATCGTCATTTACTTAAACGACTATCTATATTATTAATCTCGTTAATCTATTACAACAGTCTTCAGCAGTCATTATCGTTATATCGATCTTGTCATGGTGTGGATCTCAGTCTAGTCAGGTTAATCTATGCGATAGCCGACGATCTAGGCGACAGCCCCTTAAGGGCTGCTCGCATCCCCCGTTCTTTCTTGTTTCCTCATCTTTCGTCTTGGCCTTTACCTTAGTCCTAGCCATAGAGAATGAGATTCCTCTTATCAAGCCTCGTTCCCTGACAGATCTGAAGTCTGCTGCAAGCCGTCATCGTAACGTCGTCTAGTATCGCTTTTACTTCACCTCATCTAGATAATAATCTTATTCGAATTATTTTTCAAATCCACGCATTCGTCAAGATTATCGATCGAATCTATCTATAAGATATTTCTCACGAAGTTAACCTTGTCATCGAATATATCTATAACAACTATTCTCGTTTTGAGTAGATAGTCTTATCTACAACAACAGCTCGTACATCAAAACGCTCTATCTCGATTGAATCATCAGACTTTTTAACTTATTAAACTATCGACACTACTATATTTAGACGATCTATAAAAATCTTCGACGATCGAACTCACGATTATCGAAGACTTTTACAACTAATAATATACGCACGTTAGTAAGATTTATCTTCTACAAAAATTACTTCTACACGTTCAAAATTATCTATACTTAAATTATCTATCTCGTCTCTGCTAATCTCTACTATCACGAGAATAATCTCTATCAACTCTACGAAAGAAGTTATTTACGATCGTTCAATTAATTCTAAATTGTTATTTATGATAAACGAAGAAGTTATTCATAGAATAGTTAGTAAGATCGTATAAGCAGCGATTGTATAGATTACTACTATTATACGAGTAGATAATATTAACTCTACTTCTTTAAACGATAACGATATTTTTAATATATCTATTCTAGCTATATTTACTTCAAAATAAAATATCAACGAACTGAGATTTTTCGATCCTCACTATAATAATAAAATAGTTTATATCGATTTAATTATAAAATACGTCGAAAAGAACATCTACTTTCGAGACGTTTACTTATTTATTAATCGCGCTAAGCAATTCTTATCTAGTAAAGATATTAAATTAATACGAAAAAATCTTTAATTGAGTCTTCGAGATGAAGTTTTATTCTAATAAATTAATTAGATCTCTAATACTAAACGACGCATTATCAGCTACGATACGAATCTAAAAAAATGATTTAAATTGCTTGTAAAACGCTTTAAGCAGCTCTCTTTTATAGTCGTCGATACTTTACGCAAGAAGTTTTACACTCTACGAGATACTTTAATTAAACGCGAATCACGAAAATTTACTCTGCGAATTCTTCGAGCTGTCAAAGACTTCGATATCAATAATGTTATTTCGCAGCTCGATTTTATCTATATTAATATTAATCTCGATCTTCGAATATTCATGCAACGTCTTACTAAGCGATTCATCGTAGACTTATTTCTTACTAAGCTCGATGATCGTAAGTATAAGTGATAAACGTATATCGATAAAAGAGTCAATTTATATCGATCTGAAAGATTAGTTCATCGTGATAATCTAAATAATATACAACGTAATCAAGATTAGTATTCTTCTCGCCAATCCTTCGATAAAATACGTGAAATATCGTATCGTTTAGAAGAAGAAAGCTATTAAGATTCTCGATCTTTGTTACGAGTGTGTCAAACAGGCACTTAGCAAGTAGCCCTATGGGCTAGGGTCTTTGCACACTCTCCCACTATATGTACCATAGTTCCTAGAGATAGCAAGTTCCTTCCTCATTAATAGAATCTTGGTCAACCACCTAGGTACACTCCTAACATCTATGTATAAAATGCTTAGTGAGCTACTATATCAATATTATATATTCGATTGAGTTTTATTATAAACGTCTCGTTTTCTCAATATCTTTCTGAACTTCGAGTGTAGTTGATAAATCATTAGATTGATTGTTATTATCGCTATGAGAATTGATAGAATCTATCTAAGAGAAAGTATTGAAAATAATGGCAGTTAGCTCTATCGGGGGCTAGTGGGGCGCTAGTAGAATTGATACACACTACACTGTTTCCATCATGTAGCTATTCTTCCTCCTATAGTACACTTAATGGTAGTCTTTATTCAACACAAAGTACCCCCGGAAGAAGCTCCCTGAAACACCCCACCCACCCCACCCCTCCCCCCCAACGCCGAAGAACACCTCCGGAAGAATATTCCCTAAAGAGTGCTTTTAAGGTGTAACCCTATCATTAATTATTCTCCCCATCGAATTGATACGGGGAAAAAATAAATATTTATAAGTGATTTACGGAATCATACCCCAGCAGCATCAAATTTTATCAGTTCATACCCTTTGTTTTGATGAAGGGGTACCTTATAAACATGTAATTTGGGGTAGCAATTGGTAAGGATTCAACCTTTTGGGGTATCACCTTGTGAGGTAGTAAGTCACACTCTACCCTAGGGGGTGCGCTATCCGGAACTACGTCCGATAATTTGCCTATTCTTGCTGCATCTAGCCCCAAGTGAATTCCTCCAGACCTGATGTTTTCCCTCCGTACACTCATACAGAATTCTGAAAAGGAAAAATTGGCAAAAAATTGTTGGTAACAGGAGGGTAATAGTTTGATCAGCTCAAGGGTGCATGCATACTCCACCTTAGTCTTGGTCATTTATCATGATCCTCTCAGACTAAAATGCATGACATGGCTAGTGCGGCTCATTTGGAAATGCCCCTCCTCCCGGTATCTCTGGAGCTATTTCCAAAAGATGCTGACATCAGCCAATTACGATGATCTACTCCTATACCTTTGCAACTACAAATGATACAATTCTCAGCGCTATCTTGCGAATGGAACAATGAATTCCAAGACCACGCTTCATCTAGGCAGACTGCTAGATTGCTGCCTAACAGTATCCTCACCATGCGAAGATGGACCCAGCCGAGTTCACGGTGGGCTGGATCTGCGCTTTACCGCTAGAATTGGCCGCTGCCCTAGGCATGCTGGAGGAAGAGTACGATGCTAGGGAGCTACGGAAACATCCTCGCGACTCGAATCAATACTCCCTGGGGCAAATCGCTGGCCACAAGGTGGTCTTGACCTGTTTGCCATCCTATGGCAACAACAAAGCAGGGTCAGCGGCAAACCACATGAATGTTACTTTCGAGCACCTGGATTCCACTCTTATGGTAGGCATTGGAGGGGGAATACCCAGCCTCAGTACAGGGCAAGACGTTCGGCTTGGAGATGTCGTTGTCAGTATGCCTTCGGGGGCCTATGGTGGCGTCATCCAACACGATGCTGGGAAAGCCTTACAAAATAACGACTTCCAGAGAACAGGTGTACTAGCAGCTCCTCCTCTGCGTCTACAGAGTGCTGTCAGACACTTGATGGCAAGGCATGAGAGTGAGGAGAATCGCATAGCAAAGCATATCAAAGAAATGCTCGACAACCATCCAAGAAGTACTCGAGCAGGGACTGACTACAGACGCCCTAGCAGAGGGCATGATCTTCTCTTCAAGGCAGAGTACGCTCACGAAGGAAATGGTAGCACTTGTACGGATTGTGACAAGAAACAGCTGGTAGCCCGACACGAACGACTCGAAGATGGGCCAGTCATACATTATGGTAACATCGCCTCGGGGAGCAGTGTGGTTAGAGATGCATTGAAACGAGATCAGTTAGGCAAGGACTGCGGTGCGCTGTGCATTGAGATGGAGGCTGCAGGATTAATGGACGAAATCCCATGCTTGGTCATCCGTGGGATCTGTGACTACTCTGATTCTCACAAAAACAAGGACTGGCAGCGATATGCAGCAGTAGCAGCAGCTGCGTATGCAAAGGAACTACTAGGCTGGGTGCAATCGTCGAACATTAAAGGTACGTTACTTGTACCCGACTCGTTCGCGGTTGAACTATTCGTGATTTCATGGTATCATTCGATGTCTAATCATTCGCCTCTCGGTAGATCCTCCAGCCCAAGTTAGGCCGTTGACGTCGCCAACTATGGAGCCTACTCATCCACCCCAACGCCCTCCTATTGACCTGCCGTCATTGCCTGGGCCTCCCTCTACACCATCAATCCATTCTCCTTCTTCGTCCAGGCACTCTTTTGTCGATAAGGTAGCATCCTCGCCTCCTTCAACAATGGCGCCATCACGTTCTTTTGCTGAAGGCGCATGGGAAGGCCGGAAGGAAGAATATCTCCTGTTAGAGGCACCATCACACCGGTACTGGTCACACAAGCCAAGCAACCAAATTCCAGACATAATGGGTCATTGTGATTTTAGAATTTTTGAGCTTGTGAATGATCAGTATAGTATTCCTACGAGAAGAATCGCCATTCGAAACTTTGAGCATAAGGAACAATGTGAATCTCATTGTAAGACTCGATGGTTCATTCGTCTGCTTCGAAACAGGATCATGCTGATTGCCTCGGGAACAGGGATGCCTCTAGATAATGTACATATCGAGATCGAAGATCGGCAAATCACCATGTCATGGTCGGCTTGTTCACACATTTTCGCAGAAAAAAGGGGTTATCGAACCACGTTTACATGCGTAAGTGATTGGGTAGACGTTTTTGGCCATACCATTAACATTGGCACTCAGCAATACATTCCCAAGAAACATAATCGAAAGCTGGTCTTTGAATGCGAGGATGCATCAGGTTACTATGCCGGCCCTATGTAACTGTTGCCATTCTAAATACCATCTAGTCATACAAAGAGTAGCAGACGTGTTACTTTACCCTACATTTGAAAATTCACATTACGAACAACACGGAACTGCGACAGGAAACTCGACGAGAAGCACTCTTCGGGTATATAAGCATCCCGCTGGCGTAGTATCGCCGAATATGTGTGCAAGTCAACATCCCGAATTTGCCATCTTGGTTTCATCCAACGCCGCTGATTCTGTTCAATCCTCGAAGTTGTACTTCGGTCGACGCTGTCTAGACTTTCAGCAAGACAAAATGCATGACCTTTTAATCCTTAAGGACATGCGTTGTCTCAATTATAAGTCGTCTTTTACGAAGCCTTCCGAGAAAGACTTCTGGAGACATTTGAATCCAGAGGGTGGACCCGATAGCTGGGATTTGGTGAGCGAGGACCTCGAGCTCTCGCTATTCGACGACGAGGGTAGGACAGAGTGTTATTTCTTCTAAGATGTTGATGGGCTGGGGACTGACCTTTATCATTCCAGGTCTCACCATGGCAAACTTGATGGAAGTGCTTACCGGCTGGCGACTCCTTTTTAGTGAAGATGCTCCAGTTGTGTCTCTCAAGAGTATTAGACGCTTATCGACGCAAAAGAAGATGAAAGAAGCATTGGTCACGGTCTGGGAAAGAGAAGCCGAGACAGGGAAAATCCTTCAGCTGCTGGTACGAACAACGAGCACCAGCGAGAACCCTAGAGAACCCCCTTGGCTGAGCGCATGTCGTGAGTGCAATTACTATTTCGGGCACAATTAAGCTCCCTTGTGCTTAAATGAGACTTCGTCACCCATATCTACGCTGCGATACTGACTTTCCGGGTCTTAAGTGACCTTACCCCCCGTCGATGCGACCATTCCAGAAGTCAATGTCATTGAGATGAAAGTTGAGGAGTGTCTGAGAGGTAGAGAAATATCGATAGACGAGATGAGTGTCGATGCATCCCAACCCAGGGTGCGCGCACAGAAAATCCGACTTCATTTCGATGAGTCTAACCGTGAGTCATACCTCCGTTTGTCCTGCCGAATTCCTCCCAATATCCGTTAAGGGCTCACGCTGTCGTAGATGCCGATCGCTTCTATGATATCGTTAGACTCACTAAGCAGGCTCTGAGCCGGTCAAAAACTTTTGGTGACAAGCCTAGTATGCAGCAGCGTGAGAGGGTACCTAGTATGCCCAACCGGAGGACTTTAAGTGACGTATAAGCTCAAGCCCAAGCTCTCCTTCGCTCGAGTGTCAAGATCAAGGAGACGATCATTTTGGCGGGGCGGGTATATCCCGATATCGATTGAGGCTTGACACGCCAGACTCCAGAAGATGGTATCACTACTTCAGGCGTGGTTTGGGAAATCGCAGAGATAGGATCGAGTGTTTGTACACGAAGCACGAGATGGAAGCTGTTGACCTGAAAAATTACATTTTTCGACCCTGAACACTACGAGGCAGATGATGAAACCGCAAAGAATCAGTTGGTGCTTCAATAATAAGGTATACAGGACCCAGCTCGCAAACAACGAGTATCACGAACTGATGACTTCGAAGATAATATAATCCTTAATGAATATTCGCAAACGTACAACAAGGAGGGCCCATCACAAGAGCCATGCTGGTGTACGATGTGAGCCAGTAAGCCTCCAATATGATCAGCCCGAAACTAATTAAGTCATTCTGACAGAAAAGACCCGAATCCGGCCACAATCAGAGTGGCTGCAGGTGTATGTCTTGTGCGCATCTCAGCCCGCCCCCAGCGATTACAAAGCCCGTCTTTACACGCCGAGCATTTTGGACGACCCACGCCCACGCGCTTCGTGGGCTAAGAGGCTTCGGCACTTGATTCAAGGCGTTTGAGTACGAGGAGTATAAATTTCAGGGCCGGTCGACACGTTTGGCTTGCCTTTTCTGTAATAATTGTACCTGGCAAGAAGTCTTTTAGCTATCAACTCTCGCTGTTCTTCTGTCGTAGTTATAGTATTGTTCGTAACATATTGCAGCTGCTGTATCTAGTTGGCCACTCTTCGGGGGTTGTCTTTCGGGGGGTGTCTTTCGGGGGGTGTCCTTGGGTGGTATCCTTGGGGGTTGTCCTTCGGGGGGTGTCCTTCGGGGGTCTCCGTGGGGTGTTCTTCCCGGGATACACTTGGGGGTACTCAAGGGAAGAAAAAACAAATCCAGGGGAATTTCCTATATAACCTCCCGTGTAACTCTATGATACCCTCCCCCCCCCTTTTTCTTCTTCTTACTTATTTAGTGCCCCGAAGACTACTCCCCGAAGAGTTCCTTTAGGATAGTACCCCTAAAAGCGTATCTCTTACATTTTCATACTCCAGCAGCTTCCAGTATTACCTATTTATAAGAATCTAGTTTGGAGTATAATTTGGTAAGGGTTCAACCTTTCAAGGCCTGGTTCGGTGATTTGCCCAATCTTATCGATTTGTACTTTTTAGTATTTATCTTGGTGAAGGGGTATAAAAACGTAATTTGGGTAGGAATCAGTATTTTGCCCCTTTGCCATCTGACATCTTCGATACTAAAGGTGCAGCGCCCTTATTTTTGTCTTGCACATTTTTCGCAAATATCTTCCCGGTCGGCAAGTCACCGGGAAGTCAAGACTGGACACCAGACGCAGCGCTTGTGTTTGAGATTGTCAATGGTAGGTAGTCATCGATGGCGGTATGTCTGTGTTCTCTAACAGCCGTTGATAGATACTCGTAGCCTTGGCAAGTCTTGGCTTCACTTCCATGTGCGCCAAGCCTGCTTATCGCGATAAGCCTTACAAGAACCCAACGAACTTTTGACCGCACCGCACTCAGAAGTCCACTGACTGTCAACGATGACTTTCCGACAGGGATAGAGCTCGCAGGCCCCGAGCAGTATGGCAGGCCCAAAACAGTCTTCTTCGTTGACCGCAAAGAAGCCAAAAGCAAAAGCAGTGAAACCTGCGACGGCAACCAAACTTTCACTGAGCTCTGAATTTGTTGTGGACTCGGATGAATCTGAAGATGCAGAGGCCCGAAAGGTAGAGAAGCCAGCGCTGAAGACTACCAAATCCAAACCAACCTCGGCCAAGCCTGCAATACCGAAACCCTCAACCTCGCAAGCAAAGCCGTCGAAGAAACGGAAATCTCCAAGCCCAACTCCTGCGGGAGATGACTCTAGCAGCAGTGGAAGTGGGACCGACAGCAGTACTCAAGAAGAGAAGAGACCCTCTAAGAAAAAGGTGTTAGTGGCTCAAGACGGAAGCCCAGTACCCAAGCCAAAATCGGCCACCGCTCGCCCAGTCTCAGCAAAGCCTACTGGCAAACCCTCCACCAATGTTAAGCCCTTGGACCGGAAGACAGACCCTAAACCAGGCACTACAAGAGATGATTCCACAAGTGAGACTAGAGAGAGCAGCGAAGATAGTGGTAGTGGGAGCGACAACCGTAGCGAAAGTGAGAGCGAGTCTGGAAGCAGTGACAAGACCTCTCTACAGAGCCCTAGAAAGGGAAGTCCGGTTCGAAAGAGCGTACCTCAGCAACGCGCGCCAGGTTACGAGCCACCTGCTGGGTTCGAGCCTACATCTATATCACTTCATCCAGCTTCCAAGCTATCGGAGATACTTGCGCCATCAAATTTACAGTCAAAGCAGATATGGCACATCACTGCTCCAGATTTGGTCCCGATCTCTTTAGTGAAAGAAACTTCGACACAAAACATTGGAAACGGTGCTCCTATATTGGAGTATCACGGCGCAAAGTATGGGCTGGTCCCAGAATCGGAGGTCGAACAAGCTAGCCGCCGAGCATTGCTCCTACCTTCCACAGAGACGAATGACTACAGATCATCAAAGACTAGAGTCATCAAGACACTGCATTTGCAACAACTTGTGAGCCTCCCAAATCATGCGCTCAATCCAGCAATCCACCCAAATCGATCGGCATCAGCGTCGGACTTATTCAAAAAGATGCCACGCCAACAGCCAGAAGGTTTGAGAATGCGGTACCGTCCATTTGGCGCCCCTGATGACTCCGACCTGGAACCTACTCATGAGACTATGCCGAAAGCGCCGGATTTCCGTATCCCTGATCCGGTAAAAGAAAGCTCGCCTCGGAGGAAGAGGAAGCGGCACGAATCGGATGATGGTAGCAGTAACACAACTTCTGCTGTCAAGTCAAAGAAACTTAAGCAAAGTCTCCAGGCTACTGGTGGAGCCATAGAGGATCCAATGGACATCGACGCCATATCAGACAAGAGGTCAAACGAAGCACAGAGTCCAATCACAAGTCCACGCCTAAAAACCAATGGCGTCAGGTCCAATGGCGATCTGCTCAACGGCAACGAGACAAAGGAAGAGCGCAAAAAGCGAAGAGAAAAGAAGAGACTCGAGCAACGATCATCTCCCCTAAAGCCCGCAACCGCTCTACCCCTCGACCTGAAACGAGGCACAGAAACAATGCAACCGGGCGAAGTAGTGGAGGGCGCCGCCCCGGCCGTCGCGAATGCTGTAGAAGGCACCCAAAGCACCAACGGCATCCCACCCCCGGCAGAATCAAAAGACGAGAAAGCAAAGCGCAAGGAAGAGAGACGACGGCTGAAAGAGCTTGCAGAGGCGAGTAAAGGTGCGTCACTGATGTCTGCAGGAGATGCGCCTCGAACAAAGGCCGCGGACAGCCCGGATCAGATGATGCAGGAGATTGAGAACGCACAGCGCGACGCTTCGATTCCCGTCTCCACGTCTAGAGGTGGCTCTCCACAGACGCAGACACAAAAAGAATCACGGACCGCGCGCGCGACTGGGAATCTTAATCCGGATTCGAGCCGCTCGACACAGCGGGACGGGACGAAAGAGGAGAGGGCGAAGAGGAAGGAGGAGAAAAGGAGACGGAGGATGGAGAGGGGCAGCGCGTGATTTTTGATGGAGGAAAAAAGGAAGATACCATTTTGCGTTGCATTGCATTGGATGCTTTGGCCGTGAGTATGGCCTACGTTTCTGGGAGGAAGATAGACATACCCCTTCCGAGCAAGGGGAAAAGCTTACGGGAAAAGCGAGTGAGACTTGGTGGGGACAGCTTGCAGCTACGCTGAAACAAAACATCGCATGCAGATAGAGAATTTAAACGTTCTGAAGGTTGTTCAACGGTGTGCAACTCCGTAGATCCATCTATGTTCATGCCAGATTGTCATCAGATCTCTTTACAAAATCGAGACATCATTGCCCATCACCTTCATCGCCTTCATAACCACCATCGAGGAAACCCTCACCCCATCTCCTTCCTCACTTGACCAGCAAACTACTCCCCCCCATCTCCTCCGGCTTCTCCAGCCCCATCACCTCCAACAGCGTCGGCGCCACGTCCCCCAGCACGCCCTCCGTCTTCTTCAAGCTCCACCCTTCCGGCGCGTTCGCCATGACGAACGGCACCTTGTTCGTCGTGTGGCTCGTCTTCGGCTTCCCCTCGTCCGTCTTCATCTCCTCCGCGTTGCCGTGGTCCGCCGTGATGAAGAGCACGTAGCCTTCCTCCTTGCAGCACTCGTAGACTTGGCCGATGGCCGCGTCGGTGGCTTCGACGCCTTTGATCGCGGCTTCGTAGACGCCCGTGTGCCCGACCATGTCCGGCGGGGCGAAGTTGTTCATGAGGAACTCGTACTTGCCTTCTTTGATGCGGGTGCAGAGCTGGTCGGCGACGCCCGCGGCGCTCATCTTGGGGTCTTTGTCGTAGGTGGCTACTTTGGGCGAGGGGACCATGTCGCGGTCTTCGCCCGGGAACTGTTTCTCGACGCCGCCGTTGAAGAAGAAGGTGACGTGGGCGTATTTCTCGGTTTCGGCAACGTGGCACTGTTTGATGGATTTGGAGCCAAGGTATTCGGCGAGGACGTTGCCCATGTGTTGGGGCCGGAAGGCGATGGGGAAGGGGTAGTCGGTTTTGTACTGGGTCATCGTTGTGATGCTGATGTTCTTCGGATAGGGGAAGTCGGGCTTGGGGGAACGGTCGATGTCGCCGAGGAGTTGGGTAACTTCACGGACGCGGTCGGAGCGGTAATTGAAGAAGAAGAGGGTATCATTGTCTTGAACTCGGGCTTCTTTGCCGCCAACGATGATTGGTTTGAGAAATTCGTCATTTTCGTCTTTGGTGTATTTCTCCTTGATGGTTGCCACGGGATCGGTGGAGGGAGTGACGTCTGGTCCTTCCCCCGTTACGACTCCCTCCATGCCTACTTCCACCCGATCCCACCGCTTGTCTCGGTCCATTATGTAGTAGCGGCCAACGACCGTAGCGATCTGGCCCACCCCTAGCTCTTTCGTCTTTTCGATCAGCTCTTGCAGGTATCCAGCGCCAGACTTAGGATCCGTATCCCGCCCATCCCCAAACATGTGAATGTAAACTTTAGGTACTTTCAACTCCTTCGCGAGCTTCAATAGCTCGAAGAGATGCTTGATGTGAGAATGAACTCCTCCATCCGAGACCAAACCCAACAGATGCAACCTTCCATTGCCATTTTTTGCGCACTCAAAGCAGTCCGTGAGCGTTTTGACCTTGTTCAATTCCCCCTTCTTGATCGTCTGGTCTATCCGGACAACATCTTGCCAGACAACTCTGCCAGCTCCGATGTTCAGATGTCCGACTTCACTGTTACCCATAAGACCTTCTGGCAATCCAACAGCGAGTGACGATGCCTCGAGCTCACAGTAGCCTTGTGTTATCTTCGAGCCCGCCTTGGAGAACTCATCCATGACGGGGGTTTTGGCAGCAGCAATTGCGTCGCCATCTTTAGGCGACGATTCGCTAGGGATACCCCAGCCATCGATGACGACTAAGGTTGTCAGCTGGTTTCAATTGGTGATTGAGTTTGCTGTTGTACTCAGTACTGCTTTTTGGTCGACCTTGACCATATTGAAGGGTTCCGCAGCTTGCTAAATCTGCACCTTAGGAGACACTACTGCGGGTAGACAAAGTTGGGATGAGGCCGGTAAGAGACTGTGAATTCCAACAGTCAATTGTAGGGTAGAGCACAGGGAGAGCAGTGGGAACGTTATGAAAGTGGGTAATTGAAAAAGAAATCTTTAATTAGTGGGGTGGAGGGCATTTTCCGGATGTTCACTCCTTGTCCGTTCATCCACCTCCACCAAGTATTCAGCCGTCCTCCAGGTCGGCAAGCTTTTCTAAAGGAATGATATGAGGATCTGAACATTCCATGATTTTGCTGTCAGTCCGGAATAGTGTGTCGTCCATGATCAAGCAGTTTCAGGAAAGAAGTGTAAGAAGAAAACATTGACCGAGGGACATAGCGCAAGAATCTCCTTGTCGACGTTGATCTAATCGTGCCCTCCAAGCACTTGCCTCGTGTGGAAATTACGTCCACAGCAACCATACACAAAGCAGTGTAAAAAGGCTGGAAACCTCCACGACAACCCTAACGCTCCACAGCATGCCAACAGCAACCCCCACACCCACTTCCTCCACGCTTCCCCCACCGCAACTATTCGACATCCTCCCACCCCTCCACGCTCTGCTCTCCCGCCTCCTCCTCCCGCCCCCGGCCGATGGCCTCACGCCCTTACCAGATACCACCAGCCCCATCTCCCCCAAAGACCTCTCAACAGCCGCGTCCTCCATCACGACTAAGATCCAGAAGGCACGGAATGCGGTCAGAGAGCTGCCGGGGATCGAAATGGGCATCGAGGAGCAGGAAGACGCGATTCGGGAATTGGAGGAGGAAAGTAGACGGTTGAGGGGCGTGGAGGAGGCGATCAGGATGGCTGCGAGGGAGAGGATGGAGGGGGTCGCGACGGAGGTTGAGGGGGGAGCTGCTGCTGCTGATGACGGTGATGATGGGGCTATGGAGACGTGATCGGATGGTTCACGGGGCGTGCGTATCGCGGAGGAGAAATTGGCGCCTCGATTACTGATTGACGTCTACGGTCTCGCATCCACCTGCTCCTCGTCGACGGAAGCTGTTGGACCCTCCCTCCGACAATCAGCATCATCATCCTTCCGAGGTACCTACCTCTACCCCCCTTCACCACGCCAGTGAAGTCGGAACACAACCCACATTCGCAGTCTTCACGTCGACTAGTGCATAAACCCATAAAGCCGCCGGTATCAAAAACGCCTCGAAATTCGGCTTTTCGCTGGCAGTCCGGTTGTCACAAACACCCTCACCGCTCGTGACGACAGTAATGGGAACTACGTATACATTGCTGACTAAGGGCCTTGAATAGCTTCTGCAGCTAACGGCTCCATGCGTTATGCGGTCTCATCGAGAGGAAGGTCTGGGGGGTCTCGGGGGAGGGAGGAAGGGGGTAATGTAGAGGGGAAAAGAGGGGCTGGCTTTTGAGTCTCGTCTTTTAGTGGCATGTGCGGCTGATGCTTTGGCGCTGGCAGTGCTGAAAAGCGGTATCGGTATGGATGACCTCGTGTTTCGTTTTGGAGCATGAAATGAGCGGAGTCCTCGAGTCACGCCAGGCTTAGATTTGATAAAGGTTGGAATCTGGCGCACTATGTATGAGTTGCATGCATGTTCCATATCTGTGTACTCCTGACTCCAAATCTACCACATATACTCTACCGCCCACATATGAAACAAACCACAGCAAATACAAACAAACCAAACAACCCCCCCCCCAAATCACTCCAACCCCCCAACCCACCATGCTCAAATCCCCTTCTGCCTCGCATACCCCGGAAACACACCGTACATCCCCGCATTCACCCCCTCCAGCTGCGGACACCCCAACCCGGCCAAATTCCCCGCGATGTTCTCCCCCAGCGGCTGCAGCGCCGCCGTGAGGTCCTCGTACAGGCCCGCGACGACGGTCGGCGCCTCGGCCTGCACGAGCTGCAGCGTGAAGCAGGCGAGGTTGTTGCCCTGCGCTAAAGTGGCGCCGTCGAAGACGCCATTCGTGAGCGCGGACACGTCGAGGCCGGTGAAGGAGTTTGTGGTGCCCGTGTTGCCGCCGACGGAGAGGAGGCGCGGGTCCTGGAGGGCGTAGGAGAGGACGTCGAGGATGAAGCTGCGGGGGGGTTAGATTTAGAGTGTTTGGGTGGGGGGGAGGGGCGCGGGGGTTTCCTCTGGGGGATGGTGGTGGTGCGGGGGTTTCGGGGGGGTTGGGAAAGAAGGAACTCACTCGGCTATGGTGTACGGATCGCTCAGCGGCCGCCGGTAGAAGTTGTCCGGGATACGCTCCCAGCCCGGGGTGTAGTCAAAGGCGCCGCTCGTGCCCGTGACGGCGAAGAAGGACATGAGGCTCGCCCGGTCGAGGTAGCCGGACGGGTACGCGACTGAGTGGTTGGCCATCATGCGGGGCGGGAAGGCGTAGCCGGCCGGGGCGACGAGGACGCCAGCGAACTGGGGGAAGAAGAAGTAAGGGTTCGTGGCGATGGAGTTGTTGAATTGGGCTTGGCGGAAGGGGAAAAGGGCGGCGTATTGCTCCGGGGCGGGCTTGGGGTTGAGTTGGTTAGCTTGACGGGGATGTGGGGGTCAGGTTTGGGGTGGGTTGGGAGACTTGCCGTGTTTTCTAAGAGGGCGTCGTAATACTGTTGGAATCGATCGATTTGGAGGAGGTAGTCGTTTCCGCTGGGTGATTTGTTAACAGCCGAAGAGGCATTTGACCGTTGCAACGGGTGGGCCGGGAAGTACTCACACGACGTACAGGTCCCCACGCGTGGCGGAAGTGTCGCCTTCGTAGTTGTTGTGAGAGCCACTTAGGCCAGCTGGTGTCCCAAGGAGGCCGAGTCCCAGGATGTCTTCGCTAGTTGCCGGTCCCCCGATGGAATAGCCGGGGTCTGTCGAAAGTGGGTCGCCGTCAAATGCGGTGCCGTAAATTGCAAGAAATGTACCGAGGTCGATGCCCATACCGTATGCTGTATTCCCGTTAGTCTTATCCCATCAAGTTTGTTTGCCGGCGGTACTATCCGAGTGAAGTACACTTACCAGTGTTCACGGCAGAAATGATAGTGGGGATGTCGGCAACCCCGTTGTGCGGGAGATATCCATGGTTTGCCAGCGCATTGAGACCAGGGCAAGGACCTCGCTGATCTCCAGCTCCAGGTGCTACCCAAGCATACTGTCCAGTTGTGGAGACTTGTTGGGAGGTGGGGTCAAAGGTGATCTGACGCTTCAACTCTTTGTCCTTGGCCAGGTGTGGGCATTTTGCTTTGTGTTGCGTGGCTGAGTGAGGACATTCGCCCGACTTCTTTGTGAGTTTAGTCAGTTTCCGCATGCCATCAACATCCATATGCGGGAAGGCAGTGACTTGAACCACTGCGAGCGCGAACAAGACGAAAGATAGCTTCGAGACCATGATGAATCCTTGTGAGCGGTGTGGGTGAATGTATGTGTCTTTGGGGGTTGAGGATATATTTATTACTACGAAGGAGAAGAAGAGAGTGGTGGCAAATCAAGGACGAAGAAGGGTTCATATGGGGGTGCTCGGCGCTGAAGCGTTGGATAAGCTCGGAAGAAAAGGTCATGCTTGAACCTGACAATTAGGGAATGACACATCGAAAGGGGGTGCTCGGTGCTGAAGGGTTAGTGATGAGATCGGAAGAGAAGTGTCATGTTTGAAGATGTCCGTTGCAAAATGACGCATCGATATTGCTCCGAAACCTGATGAGATGCAATGCAGCCCAGTTGACGTGCATTTCTCCCCTTGCCTCGCGTATCGCAGCCGAATCCGGGACCGTGATGCTTGCTTGTATGGATTTGATTGGGAAGTAGATTGTTTGCCCCTTTGACCCTGTTAGCCCGTTTATATTGCCCGATTCCTGGGAAAGCGGATGATATCCTGAGCAAACACAAGTGGTAAATGACTTATCTGAAATTGTCAGCGGACTATGTGGTCTGATACTCAGCCACACCAAAGACGGAAATGGGAAGGTGCATGATTGGGATGCAAGACGAATACCTCCGAAAAGTTTATCTGAATCTCGCATGGAAAAACGCCTCGAGAGCAGCATATCAGCGTATAAAATGCAGGAACAAGTTGTGGGAAAGATTGATTGGATGTCTTTGAGTGTGTTCTAAACGAATGGATGGGTGAGTGATAGATCTAAGATCAAGGACAAAACCGCAGCGCTATGCAATGCGTTGAAGCAGCAGTGATCTAGGTGGCGTTCGTTAATGCCTTCCAATTCTGGAAACAACGCCAAGGACTTTTTTCGTTCAAATCTGTGGAAGATTTGCAAGCCATACTCTCATTCGTAAGTCTCTAAACAGGCAGTGGGAAACTGCCAGCCCAATTGGCAATCTCTTTCTTCAGTTCGGTGATTTCGGCCACCTCAAGTCCGGCCACCTTGGCCTTGAAGTCTTTCAGTCGATTCGCTTCCTTGGGTAAGCCTTTCTGCACATCCTTAGCAATTTCTATGCAAGTTGCGATGTAGTTAGCGATGCGTTTGAAGTCCTCTTCGCCCATGCCGCGGGTTGACATCGCCGGCGCTCCGACGCGAAGACCACATGGGGTGAGTGCGGATTTGTCCCCGGGGATCGCATTCTTGTTGCACGCAATGTTCACTTGCTCAAGAACAGCTTCGACGCGTGCCCCGTCGAGAGAGTGAGCTCGAAGGTCAAGGAGAACCATATGACTGTCGGTGCCATCAGCGACGAGTTTGTATCCTAGACGCTTGAACTCTATCTCTAGAGCTTTGGCGTTCTTGATGACGCTCTCCTGATACTGCTTGAATTCTGGAGTCCTGGCCTGCTTGAGCGCAACAGCTAGGGCTGTGATGGTGTGATTGTGGGGTCCACCTTGGTGACCAGGAAAGACGGAGAAGTTGATGGGACCTTCGAGATCGTAAAGAACTTGTTTGCCGGTCTTCGGGTCTGATTTTCTTACGCCTTTGCGAAAGAATATCATCGCTCCTCTCGGGCCACGGAGTGACTTGTGTGTAGTCGTAGTGACAATGTCGGCATGTTCGAAGGGAGAAGGAATGACACCAGCGGAGATCAGGCCAGAGATGTGTGCCATGTCAACGACGAGGTAAGCGCCACATAGATCAGCTATCTCACGCATACGTTTGTAATCTATCAGACGGCAGTAGGCGGAGGTACCGGCTACCAAAACTTTCGGTCGATACATGAGTGCGTTCTCTTCAAGCATCTCATAGTCGATGATACCAGTCTGCAGATTGACCCGGTAAGGGAAGGTTTCGAAATAGGTTGAAATGGCAGATATTTTCCTCTGTGGCGTTTGGTAACCGTGACTTAGATGTCCACCATGGGGCAGGTCCAAACCCATCAGTCTGTCGTGCGGTCTCATGATGGCCTGGTAGACTTGTAGGTTTGCCGGGCTACCACTTAATGTCTGTACGTTGACGCCCCATTTTTCGGCATCAAGGTCAAAAGCTTCTAGTGCTCGTGCTTGGCAAGTCAACTCGATTTGATCGATGAATTCATTGCCTCCGTAGTATCTCGCTCCTGGATAGCCTTCTGAATATTTGTTGCACATGGGAGAGCCTAGAGCATCGAAGACGGCTCTAGAAGTGAAGTTTTCGGAGGCAATGAGGACGATGGATTCGCGTTGCCGTTGAATCTCTTGCTTCTAAAAGATTGTGAGTCAGAAGACGATTTGTAGCAGAGTAAAGGCAGTGCCGTACCATGATGCTGGCTATCTCTGAGTCTGTCTCCGCTAAGGACTTGTGCATGAGCTGGAAAGACGGTCAGCTGATTGCGAGTTTGATTCAAGCTGGACATAGGAGACTCACGTCCTTGTGGGACTCTGGCAATGCGTATGAACCCATGTCGCCCATGATTGTATTGTAGCTGCGGTGGATATTTGTATCTTTTTTCTTGTTCTTTCTTTCTATCCGGTGGAGTAAGCAGAGATAGATAAGAGAGAGAGAGTAAGATTCAAAGGATTTGAGGATAGAGTACTTTAATAAACCAAGGAGCAGCTAGATCATTCTAACGCTAACGCACATCATGATTCGTGCAACAGAGTGAAGGAGTGTTGGGAATACCTTATGGCTGACTGACGACCCCCACCACACCACACCACACTACACCATACCTGCCCGGAGCCCGAAGTTGACGGCCAGCTAGGCTCCATCGGAGCTAGCTAGAGGCTCTCACTCCGAGGCCTAGGCCCGAGCCTTAGCCTTGGTACTCTAACTATCTTCTAGGTAAGGTAGGGTACGAGGTAGTCCCTTTTATATCAGTCTCCATATGTGCTCCACATGTTTGTGATCTTCGTCTCTACGGGTCACCGACTTGCAGCTTCTTCATTGCGATCCAACACCACTCACATTAACCCATGGCAGGCTATTCGTAACACCTCATCCCAACAGCAATGGAGCGTACATATCCTTCACGCGAGGCTTCTACAAACAGAAGTCCCACAGGGCAGCCGTGTGCCTTTTCGCAAGCAATTGAAGGATGATACAAAAAGGAAGCGGGAGGCTCAAAGACACAATGCAATACAGTCAGATACCCATGATGCCGGCAGGAAGAGCAATGCTTCGACGTCGAGCAAGTGGAAGCTGACCGTGGGACTTGAGATACATGCGCAACTGAATACTGAGCGCAAGTTGTTCTCAGATGCAAAGACATCTGAAAATGGCGCGCCAAATTCCGATGTTGCTGTTTTTGACCTTGCCTTTCCTGGAACCCAGCCAGTATTTCAAAAGGCTACCCTCCTCCCAGCTCTCCGTGCGGCTCTGGGTCTCAATTGTGAGATTCGTCAGAGGAGCCAATTTGACCGCAAGCATTATTATTACCAGGACCAGCCTGCAGGCTACCAGATTACTCAATACTATGAACCATTTGCAGTGAGCGGAAATGTCCTTGTCTACGACCACGACGGCATTGCGCCTGAGGAAGGAGGACTCGTCGATATCGCTATAAAGCAGATTCAGTTGGAGCAGGACACAGCAAAATCAAATTTGCAGCCACCCTCGATTACTCTGCTAGATTTCAACCGCGTCGGACATCCCCTGATCGAGATCATCACCCATCCTCAGATCCATCACCCTCAGACTGCGGCCGCCTGCGTCAGAAAGATACAGTCCATCCTACAATCCGTAAATGCCGTCACAACAGGTATGGAACTGGGAGGGCTGAGAGCGGACGTCAATGTCTCCGTAAGTCGTAAAGGTAGCGAAGCGCTAGGCCAGCGCACTGAGATCAAGAATTTGAGCAGCTTCAAGGCGGTTGAGGATGCTATCAATGCAGAAAGAGATAGGCAAATCGAAATACTGGAGTCTGGTGGATGTATAGAGGGAGAGACTCGTGGATGGACGCTGGGTAGTACCGAGACCAAGAAGCTTCGTGGGAAAGAGGGCGAAGTGGACTATCGATATATGACCGATCCGGACATAGCACCGCTCATTATTGGCCAAGTAAGTCTCAGTCGTGATATCGTCGCCCGGATGCTTGCTAAGTGAGCATTAATAGGACCTTATTGACCATATCAGTAGGACTCTTCCCAAGCTTCCAGAAGAGATTATAGCACATCTTACGACTGTCTGCGAGCTGACAACGAAGGATGCGAAATCCTTGATCTCTCTCGACGAAGGTCAGCGGTTGGAATATTTTGACACCGTGACTACAATGTGGGCTTTGGAAAATGACGCTCCGATTTTAGGCTCGCACCTCTATAGAATAGTTGGAAATTGGTACGTCTTCGTCATCCGAATCTATTACTTGATTTCTGACATCTTGTGTCAAGGGTCCTCCACGAACTTGGCGGCCTTCTCAACGCAGCCAATGTTCCATTTTCTCCGACCCTTGTCCCGGCTAGGTCCATGGTGTCAATCCTCCAGAATCTGGACCGGGGGAAGATCACAGGAAGTACAGCCAAAAAAATCCTTGCAATGGTATTCGACGGCGACGAACGCAACGTCAACACAATCATCGAGCAAGCCGACCTGAGCCTGCAACGTCTATCCCGGGAAAAATACATCATGATGGCGCAAGCTTTGCTTGACGAGGATCCCAAGAAAGTCGAACAGATTCAAAAGGGGAAGCAGCTCGGCAAGCTCAAATTCTTCGTCGGACAGATGATGCGCCAGGGTTCAGGGAGGGTGGAAGCTCAAAAGGCCGAAGCCGTGCTCAAGGAGCTTTTGGGTCTCGAGTGACAAGCCATCAATTTCCCAGGGGTTTTCAAACAGGGTTCATCAACGCTGGAATTGAGACAAAGCTCCCAAGTCCGCAGGCTCAGAATTCAGAACACGGATCACTTGCAGTCTTCGTCTGTCTCTCCTCCGGGTTTCGTGCTTCCTCGTCCCAGGACATTCTTTCTCCCTGTCTCTTACAATTACACACAGTGATTAACTTCTTGGCAATAGACCTTGAGGAAATGACTTGCGCATGCTTTTTCGAGTCACCATGAAAATATGCTTTTTGTCTACTCGAATCATTGTGAAACTATGCTTTTCGTCCACGCGTATGCCGCATCGCTTTTGTGATACTCGTAAATCATCATCCACCCCCCGTCACAAGAGGGTATCGCCCAGCGCGCACCTCACCAAGGAGCAACCCGCTCTGATCGTATCCGCAGCGCCTACCGCCTCCAGAGAAGGGTTCACTTCGACCAAGTCCATAGCGACAAGGCTTCCCGTCTCATGCACGCACTCCGCGATGTAGTCGCCTTCCCTCAAGGTCAAGCCACCTCTTACCGGGGTTCCAGTGCTGGGGGCCCATTGGGGATCCAGAGCGTCGACATCAAAGGACAGGTGAATGGGAGTGTCGTGCCCAATGTGTCCCAACGCCATTTCCATGACTCGGCCGATACCGTGTCTATCGAAAGTATCAGGGACCAGAATCCAGCGAAACGAAAGAAAGGATATCCATACTTATCGATATCGTGCATGCTAAACGCCTTTATCCCGTGCTCCCTCAGAATCTTCTTCTCCCCCCTATCAATGTCCCTCAAGCCAATATACACCAGTTTCTTCAAACTCAAAGCCTTCTCGTCCCCCAACCACCCAAACACATCCGCCCTCTCCTCCTTCGCTAGCCCCGTCAGGAAAGCCACGGGCATCCCGTGTATGTTCCCGCTCTCGCTCGTCTCCGGCGTGTTGATGTCGGCGTGCGCGTCCACCCACACCACCGCCATCTCCCGCCCCAGCCGCTCCCTGATGGCCCGGGACGTGCCCGCGACGGTGCCGATGGCGATGGAGTGGTCCCCGCCCAGCGTCAGCACCAGGCGGCCGCGCCGCGCGTGCTCGTACACCTGGTGCGACAGCTGCCGCGTGACGGCGCTGACGGCGAGCGGGTTCTTCATGTTGCGGTGGTCCGGGTCCGAGGCCGGCATCAGGTCGGAGTAGTTGTGCACCGTGTCGTCGTGGTGCAGGGTGTAACCCAGGTCCTCTTTCAGCTGGGTGAGGAGGCCGGCGGATATGAGGGCCGTGGGCGCGGCGTCGACGCCCGGTTTGCACTTTTGGGGATGGGATGTCAGCAAATGTTTCCGGACGTTGGGGAAGGGGGTTGTGGATTGAGAGCGGGGCGGTTACCTGGCCACCGGAGAAGCCGACGGCTACTACCCCAAGCTCGTTGCCGGCGGATAGGAACTTGGGGGGAACGGTGGAAGGGGAAGTCATTATTGTTCTTGCTTTCAAAAGTCGCTCGAATGAGGAATGATGCCTGTGACGGAGCCTTGTTAGGGAAGCAAATGTCGTGGCAAGGAAGACAGCGAGTCGTACAACGGTAAAATAGAAAGATGGAGAATAGAGACGGACAACGCAGGTAAAGACCGTGGCTTTTATACGATTAGAGAGGCACGTTTAATAAGTGATTGTCCACCCAAAAAGTCCGCTCGGCAAGAGGACGTAAAAATGCTTGGCGACCGCCCACGGCCCGTCAAAAACTGCGCTTAGGGTACAGACCCCTCTCTTCCCCCAGTCCACGCCTTTGTCTCCATTAGCTTTCGACCCCCTGCTTAGACCGTGACTTTAATTTTTAGCTGCATAGTGAGTCGGTCCCCGCAGAGGGTCTGCACCAAAAACCCCCTGTTTCTTGTATTCTATTCTAAATATGCCAAGCCTACAGCGAAAATCGAATGCCCTAGTTAGAATACTGAAATTTATAGTAATATTCGGAAGATGGCCCAAGTTTGGCTATCGGGTCCGGGTCCGGGTCCGGATCCGAAAAGTCTTGGCATGTTTAGGACTTTTGATCAACATGCTCCCCCCCTTTCTATCATTGATAATTCGATTTGAATGCCGTGTTTGGAGGGTCTCGGACGCTGAGAGATAGGAAATCTAGCGCCGAGACCCGTTGCCGGAAAGAGGTAACCCGTTGGTTAGGTCATTTAGATAGGGAACGTAATAGGTCTGGTGTCAACTGTCCTCGAAGGTTAGTAAGGTATACAACGCGGGATATTGCCGTAGGGAGTTAGATTTTGTTACTAACGAATTCGCTATATAATTCTACGCGTCGTAGTATATATTTCTAAGTGGTTTTGATGAGAATTGATGGATCTGTGATTGATTCAAAAATTTGTTGACACGAAGCTCGTTTTGGATAAAAACGGGGTTTCTGGAGCAGGCGTCCTACAACAAAAGTCCGCGAAGCGATCTAGACTTTTTTGAGCTTAGTTCCAGCGCTAACTTGTTAGCCTTTGGGACTAAGGTAGGACGCCGGCGCGAAGGAGGCAACCACGCCTTTCCCCTAAGTACAGGTCGAGCAGAGCTCGTCCCCTAAGTACAAGTCCAAGAGATTTTCAACATCAGCTGCCCAATTTTATACCTCAGCGCCCCCCCACGCTTGCTCATAGCATGGATCGTGGGGCCTCTGTTCGTGCCATAATTTGATGGGAAGGAACCAGTTGGTCATAGCCCTCAGCTCGAACAACTGCCGGACAGCCACATCTGGGAAGAGGCTTGGCCGCTTGGATTGATTGTTAGAAAATCTTGGGTACCATGCCGGAATCGAAACGCAGGTCGGTCCTAGTGACCGGGGCGAATGGCTACATTGGCAATGCGGTTGCGAGAGCCTTTGTGCGAGCCGGATGGATCACATACGGACTCGTCCGCAGCCAGGAGGCCAGGTCGTCCCTCAGGGCTGAGGAGATCACATCCATCCTCGGATCAGCCGGCGACAAAGCGTTCGTCGAGAGATCGGCGAACCAGAACAGGTTCGTGTTCGACGTGATGGTCTCGTGCACCGAGCAGCTCTTGGATTATGTCCCGCATTATGAAGATACCATTGCCCTTCTACGAGCGCTTGCTGGAGCAAGCAATAAAGTGGGCATTCGGCCTCTCGTCATGTTTACGTCTGGCTGTAAGGACTATGGTACGACCGGTCTTGATGGGTCAGAAGATCTGTCACCGCACACGGAGGAGTCGCCGTTGAATGCACCGCCGGTTCTTGTCCCACGTGCAACCCACGCCATTAAGGTCTTCGAACATACGGATCTGTTCGATGCCGTGGTGATCCGGCCCACCACCCTCTACGGTCTCAGTGGCAGCTTCTACGGCCCAATCTTCGACGTAGCAACCAAAGCTGCCGAAAAGGGCGTCCTAGAGCTCCCGGCGGATCCGAAGAGCATCATGCACGGGACTCACGTCGATGACTGTGCGGAAGCCTATGTTGCAATTGCTGAAGCTGATAGGAGCGCCGTGAAGGGCCAATGCTACAACATCTCCGGAGAGCGATACGAGACGCTAGAGGAGGTTGCGAATGCGCTTGTCGAAGAGTATAAGATTGAGGGCGGTGTCAAATACGTACCCGGGAAGCAAATGACGGGGGTAGATGTAGTGCAGATGTTGATTGGCTTTAGTCAATGGGTAGGTTCTGAGAAGCTGAGACGCGATGTCGGATGGTGGGACAAAAGACAGCTGTTCTCTGAGGCGGTGCATACGTACAGGAAAGCGTACGAGGCCGCTGTTGCCCAGAACCATGGTAACGTGCAGAAGATTCAAAGTTTTGTCCGCATGGCAGATGACGGCGGTCAGAACACCGAAAAGGAGTGATCAAACATGCAAGAGGAATCTATTGAGCTTTGGATCTCTTGAAAACCAGGAAAAGCCGTTGTTATGAGCGTAGCAGGCTTGTAAACCTTGCAGCATAATTCTCGGGCCAGACCCTTCAGACACTAGAATTCTTTTAAATTTCAATGTACAAAATTCTGGTATTTAGGGAAGTATTCACAAGAGGAACCATGCTTTCTGCTGAGCCATATTGAAGCTGTGCAATTGGGATACTTGCTGGCGCCAACGCAAAGCCTTGTGGTTGAAACCAATTGCCTATATCTTCGAACAATAGAAAAGATCCAATGATCAGAATGCGTAGTTGACACGGGACCAAAGGTGTGTGATCTCCGTGTGCCAGTTGAAGAAATATTTGGTTGCGTTCTTCATCTTGTTTCGTTTCTTGTTGCCCCATCCAATGCTGATCATTCCCATATTCCGGAAATATATTGGGAAGCTGCGAATTGCAGAGGTACTTTGCGATTCACAGAACAGAAACGAGCGAAACACTTTCTCGCTGTTCTTTTGCCCAGGTCCGACCTGCAATATGCATCTCCCGTGCTTTTCCTCAGTTACTCGAGTATAAGGCGACCTCTCAATGTGATGCAGATAGCCGTCAGCCCAGCCAGTAGTAATTAAATAAGTAATCATGCGGGAACACCTCATCATCATCATATGCAGCATCCTTAGCTACTTCACTGAGGACAGTAGACAGACCGCTTGGCGATGGATACTTGTAGTCGATGTTATAGGCACGGAAGCGCAGAAAGTCACTAACGAGGTCATAGGCCACGTGATGAGTACCGATATTGACGTCCCTGAAAAAGGTTGCCCCGAGTGCAATTGTATCGAGGGAAGTCGTCCCGGAGGAAGTCGACATCTTCTCTTTATTCACAACGTCTAGGAACATGGCGGCTATACCCTTCACGAAATAGTCCATGGGGATCACGCAATTTCCATTTAGAACGGGTAAATTGCGGATATTCAGCATCTCGAGATGGGGCATGCGCCTGAGACACCTCCCAATCTAGGGGATTGTCAGCATTCGCACAAAGCGAGAAACAAGGCAGGAGGTGGTATTACCGCTTCATGGTAGGTATCTGAGCTACTGATTGCCTCCCAGTCAAGCGGCAGTCCGAGGACGATTAAATTAGGGCAATATTTAGAAACAACTCTTAGATTCCCAAGCTTTGTAGGCAACATCGAGGTCGAGACTCTCAGGCTTCTCCTAGGCCCAGATCTCTCATCCCAAATAAGCGTATTGAGCGTTTCGCCGTGAACTTTCAAGATCGACTCGAGGTGATGGATGGTCTGAGAATTGTCGACAAGCACTTGAAGATGATCTAGCCCGCCAATAGACGTGAGAAAGCTTGTGAGGTTGTCGGAGGTATTCGGATCAGGGCCTTCAAGCCTCACGTAAAGATCTTTAAGTGCACCCAGAGCCAGATTTGACGAGTGTTCTTGACCCATGAGCAGAGCAAATGCTTGCGTTAGTCCAGAACACGATTCAAGCCTTAGCTCAGTGATGTGATTGAAATGGATGTCGAGTGCCAGTTCCCCCCGGATGAGACTCCCAAAATCCAGACCACACAGATACAGTGAACTCAATGACAGGGTTATTAGTTGCTGATCGGATTTCCGAAGTGCTTCTTTCAACGCAGTTGCGAGTGAGGGCGTCATCCGGTCATGTCGAGGTGCTCTTTCAAGGGCATAGTGATGCGCAACATGAGTGTTGAAACCAAGATTCAGGTGATCCAAGGTTTTACCGTTTTTCAATACCATCTCGGCTGCCCACTCGTGATCATCAAGGTTGGGATCCATACTATCGATGGATAGACGGCGGATTCCTTCTGCGACTGGACCCAAGACATCGCAGGAGTGGGACAATCTGTTAATATGCAAGTTTTGCAAGCTGACCTTCTGCCTCTCAAATAGACAATTTAGTGTCGAGGCATCGAGCTCGCAACTATGCTCCCAGCTGCCCGTCTAGTAAGCTACTGTCCATCCACAGGAAGTCGATATTTTAATCTAGTAGGATGGGAGATAACGTGCCTAAATGAAAACAGTTTATTCTGGGGCAGCTTGACGAGCAACAGGCGAACGAAGGCATTCAGAGCGTTGGATGCTGAGCTCTGCGGAAGACAGAATTTTAGCGTTCTCTCCTCCAAAATTTCCGCCTCTGGTCGGATATCCTCAGACCCTTTCTGATCATTTCGTAACGGATCTTGTTGGGTTTGAATCATTAGATCAGTAGTGTATTTAAGACCATCCCCAGAAGAGCCCAGGAGACCTTCCAAAGAGGACAATCGAGACCATCTTTGAGGCACTATGATGGAGACTTCCTTATAAAGCTTGGGAAGGACAATGGCCTTGATGGTCTTGCATGTCAGACACGAAATGTTGAGGTCATGACTATTGAACTGCAGCATGTCCCAATATCATCAGACGGGTTCTTTGTTCACATCGGTGAACCACTTACCATTTCGAATATCATGCTCTGGATCTCTGTTGGAATTCCCAACAAAAGCGATTTTTTAGAATTTGTCGTCCTTGGGTCTATCATTGTGGGCTATCTGCTGTGTCTGAGGTGAGGATTATCCAACGCTATCAGGGAGTGTGGAAACAAGTGAGGAAGACTAAGATCGAGTCTCGATCACCTCTCCGTGTGCCAAAGAGACGGTGAGGTGACCCAGGCTCGCCAGGGACCCGTTAATGGTGGTTTTGATCTCTATTGAACACACGCGTAGCGCGCAGATAAGCCGACAATCTGTTAACCGGATTTGATCGGGCATCTGCTGTGGTCTGGAGGTATTTAGTTTGTGTTAGGTGCGAATCCTAATGGCGCTGGTTCTAGTGGTGAAGTGGGCTTCTGCCGCCCCGCCATCCGAAAATCGACCGCTAGGCGGGGAGGCTTCATCGGCAACACCTGTAGTTATTACCTACGGCTGACCGGGCACTGTATGTACTTCAACTTAGATCTAATGAAGCTGTTCTTCAAATTATACACTCTAGTCTCCATGAACCGCGTGTCAAACACGTGCTTCGCTCCTTGTTCAATTGACTTGCGCAGCAGGTCGAATGTCAGCATCGAGTTCGGATCTGCCTAATTCAGAATATTAAAGCTGGCTGCAACCCTACAGATGGCTATCATGGTCTCCCATAAAATGATATGTCTACGGGCAGCTTCAATCCTGCACCCAGTGAGTCGCATGCTCTTTGTTGACGTTGCCAAAGCTGACCAGCCTTCCAAGTCCTCCCTCTATACTCGCGGCTTCTCCACTACCCTCTCCCGAAAAGAGATCAACAAGATTGTTCCTTCGGCCTCGGCCGCTCTCGAAAACATGAAAGGCAATACCACCCTCCTAGCCGGCGGGTTTGGCCTCTGCGGCGTCCCGGACACTCTCATAAATACCGTCCACGAAAAACCCAGCGTAAAAGGCCTTACCGCCGTTTCCAACAATGCTGGCATAGTTGGATCAGGTCTCGGTCTCCTACTCGAATCCAAACAAATCT
Organism: Evernia prunastri; assembly: GCA_003184365.1. Taxonomy (NCBI): domain Eukaryota; kingdom Fungi; phylum Ascomycota; class Lecanoromycetes; order Lecanorales; family Parmeliaceae; genus Evernia; species Evernia prunastri. The sequence goes on along the minus strand of NKYR01000180.1, from coordinate 28,913 downwards.
CGAAAATGATCGCAAGTTACGTGGGCGAGAACAAGTTATTCGAACAGCAGTACCTAAAAGGCGAAATAGAAATGGAATTGACACCCCAAGGTACACTCGCCGAACGATGTAGAGCAGGCGGAGCCGGAATCCCCGCCTTTTATACTCCAGCAGCGTTCGGTACTGTGGTACAAACGGGCGAACTCCCTTTACGGCACAACGCAGACGGCTCAGTGCAATCGTACAGCCAGCCACGCGACGTGAAAGTGTTCAATGGCAAGAGCTATGTGATGGAAGAAGCCATTCGCGGGGACTACGCATTCGTAAAAGCTTGGAAAGCGGACCGATTAGGGAATTGCATGTTCCGCTATGCGGCAGCGAATTTCAATGGTGCGATGGGGCGGAATGCGAAAGAGACGATTGTCGAAGCAGAACACATTGTTGAGCCAGGTGATATTGATCCGGCGGCTGTACATTTGCCGGGGATATACGTCAAGAAGGTCATCCAGAGTACGGCGGAGAAGAAGATCGAGAAGTACAACTTCTCGCCAGACGAAGGGACGGGCGCGGATATGGGCATTCTTGGGAAAGGAGAAACGGCTGGAAGAAGGGAAAGGATTGTAAGGAGGGCGGCGAAGGAATTCAAAAACGGCATGTATGCCAATCTAGGCATAGGAATGCCGATGCTCGCGCCGAGTTTTGTCGACCCCTCAGTGTCCGTTACATTGCAATCAGAAAACGGCATACTAGGATTGGGACCGTATCCGAAGAAGGGTCAGGAGGACCCGGATTTGATAAACGCGGGCAAAGAAACCGTCACGTTACTCCCCGGCGCGAGTTGTTTCGGCAGCGACGAGAGCTTCGGCATGATCAGGAGTGGGAGAATCGACCTGACGATCCTGGGCGCCATGCAAGTCTCCAACAAAGGCGACCTGGCGAACTGTAAGTCTCAACCCAATGAAGCCCCCCCTCCTCCCCCCCCCCCCCCCCCCCCCAAATCCATCCATTCTATCAACGACACTCTCCCCTTCCCCCACTCCCACGCTAACATCCTCCCCCCTCCTCTTCCCCCTCCACAGGGATGCTCCCCGGCAAGATCAAAGGCTTCGGCGGCGCCATGGACCTCGTGTCCAACCCGCAGGCCACCCGAGTCGTCGTCACGATGGAGCACGTCGACAAACACGGCCGGCCCAAGATCCTGACGCAGTGCGCCTTCCCGCTCACGGGAAAAGCCTGCGTCTCGAGGATCATCACCGACCTCTGCGTTTTCGACGTCGATTTCGCAGAGGGGCTCACGCTCGTCGAGCTCGCGGAGGGGGTGACGGTCGAGGAGGTGAGGGAGAAGACGGAGGCGGGGTTTCGGGTGAAGGAGGGGGTGGGGGCTATGTTGTGATTTTTTGGTTGTGGGTATGTATTCTTGGGGATGATGGGGTGGTTAGGTGGGCATGGGTACGACCTGGGCAATCGGGGGGATGATGCATAGCGTGGCGTTGCGATTTTGAGATGCTGTCTGGCCATTGGCGAGAAGCTACGAGTAAATTGTCGTTAGCAGATGGAATATGAAACGACGAAATGCACCGGATTCCGCGAGCTCAGAGGTGCTGTGCTGAATTTATTATCTACAGCTGCAATCTGCCTAGGTCCCTTCCAGTGAGCGAGCAGCTTTCCCTTCATGCATGCAAGTCTTTATCCACCACTGAATTGAACCATTTGATCCACCACGCCGTCGATGTCTCACTCGTGGGGAGGTGGCCAATGGGTGGAAAGCCTAGTTCGAGAACTTGTCCGGCACATGTTTCCTATGCAGCCACTCGTTAGCATCGTTCTCGTCAATCATCCTAACCCAATTCCCGTCTCATCTCCTCATGCCCTCCCGCACCATCTCAAACACAGCAAGAACTCCATTTCTTTTCTTTCCACCTGCTCGCCCCCCGCCCCCTTCGCCCGCGGCAAAACCAGAAACTAAGATCAAAAACCAAATCCAAACCAAACCCAAACCAAAAAGAAAGGGGAAAAGAAAGTCCCACACACCCAGTAGCCTTCTCAAACATCCCCCTCGCCTTATCCGTCACCTTCTCGTTCATGCCCCGCTGCTTGACCGGGTCCACCTTGCCCTGGCCGAACTTCTTCTCCGCGGCGTCGAGGCCTGTTTCACCCGGAAAGAGATCGTGAGTTCGTGATTGCTTTGGGTTCACATTTTTTTGTTTGAGGGAGGTGTGGTGTGTAGAGGGAAGGGAGGGGATGGTGGGGGTTGTGCAGGGGAAGGTAGGGGAGGAGGGTGGGGGGTATGGGCAGTGGGATAGCATGTGTGTGTCCTAGTTGAGGGGGAGGGAGGATGAAGAACGCAACACAACGCAACGCAACGCACCCTTGTCGAGATAATCCTCCTGTCCGCCGGCTGCGTTACCGCCCTGTTGACCTCCTGCGTTCATGATTGCGGGGATATTGTTTGGTGTGTAGTTAGAGTTGTAATGAGGAATGGATGCAAAACGGTATAGGAAGATAATTTATCAGGTGGAGCGAACTTGGAGCGTTGAGAAGTAAGGATAAAGTAGAGAGTGGGGGGGGAAGGAAATGTTTATATATTTCCTGCTTTGCTTTAGGGTTTGGAGGGGCGGCGCTTGGCACTCGTCACGCCAAGCGCGCCGAGACCGTTGCCAAGGAATAAGGAAGGAACAAGGGTCCGAGAAGAGATTTATGATCGGACTTGCGATCGACCAGCGATGAGTCGCAGCTATCATTGTATACCGCAAATATGTACGTTGATTCAACTGATCTCGATGATACGCTGACAACTAGCCAACTTCTTCACCCTGTCTTCCCCAAGTTCCAATTCCCAACTCCCGCCCTCGGCGACAAGGCCATCGGCAGTACTTCCTCGCCGTCAATGCCTATTCCATGAACAGCATCTTCACACTAAGCCTTATTCTTCCGCTTCCCTCGCCGTGCCACTGGGGCCACGTCCACAGTGTTTCCTCATTATTGGCGGCTATAGCGACGCCAATACGGCTCATTCAAAATTATGCGGAAGAAGTGAATTGATCCGATAGTACAGTCGTTGTTATGCGCAGGGTGGTGAGCAGTGATGGCATGGCGGTGTGGATCATTGGGGAATTGGAAGCCAATTTCAAAGAGCACAATGCGATGGAGGGTTCGTGTAGGATGTTAACGAAGTAGCGATAGTAATCTGACTGTTCTAAATTCAACCGTCTTCTGCATCTCCATCGACGCTCATGCTATCCACGTCACTTCCCGTACGAGTCCCAGGTGCCTCCGAGTCAGAGCTTGTAGGCTCTCCTAAGGTGACGGCCACGCTACCAGCTCGAGGCGGCTGCTGCACCGAATTGATTTCGAACTCTCTTTCTTGAGCAGCGATAGTGTCAGGGTCGAGGACTCGTGCATTGGCCAAGAAATCGATGGAAGAATCATCGTCCGAGCCGGACAATGTGGAGACGTAGGACGAGACTTTACTTTCGCCTGATGAAGATCCGAGGAAGAGGTTCGCAGGTCTCGGATCGACAAGATCCTCCACGAATGAATTCGCTGAAGCTCGAGGCTTCTCGCTGTAGTAGTTGACTCTAGGCTCCTCGTCTTCATCTTCATCTTCGTCTTCGTCTTCGTTACCATCGCCCGATTCCGATGAGGACGCTGGACGCAAGTGTGAGGGCGGAGGTAATGAAGACGGGGGCATATCTGTCTTGACCGTCGAGATGATCTCGGTCTTGATGGGGTTATGATCGGGATGTCTGTGCGGGATGTCGTTGGCTTCACGAATGGTATTGGTGGAGCCTCGTGATAGGCTGCGAAGCAGACGTTGAATCTGGCTACGTGGAGGGGATAACGATGATTGTGCGCGTGGGCCTTGTCTATTCCTTCCCTCGTGACGTACTTGTACTTTCATTATGAAGTTATCTTGCGGGTGTATGTGCCCAACACCAGAAGCCTCCATGGGAATTGGTGACATGTTCAAGAGGTCTGAGATCGAAGACTTCAGGTCTTCGAGGTCCAAGGCGGAGTGCGCTGTGATTGGGCTGCCCATGTTCAAGTCCATTGACTCTGTGACATCGAACCGATCTGGAACGTAGTCGCTTTCGGTCTCATCCAGTTCCTCGACATCCGCAGGTGGAAGACTACCAATGGGCTCTTGTGTATAACGGCAATAAGCAGCCTCATTATGCATTGCACCACTTGAATCCCCACTAAGGTCCGTGCAGAATCTGGCCTTGTTGTAGAAAATGATGGGCCCATTCTCGCGATTCTGCTTGCGCAGCTTCACTTCTGATTCGCGGATGCCGTGAGAGCCAGAATTCAGCCCGGTAGCATTTTCCAGAGGATCAAATGATGAGACTGAATTGGTCGCGTGAGCCGAGTCATCATCAACTTCAGAGATTGGACCATGGAAGAAGAGAGGTTTGTACTGAAATTTGTCCACATCAGGGGGCTGTTCCAGGTGCACAGGTCGTCGTTTTGCCCCAACCTCAGGAGCTACAGGCAAACCGACAACAGGGACGGGAAGAGCGCTGTTTAGCTCCCGAAACTCTTCGAGGCCCGCTCTGCTTGAGATTTCCGCCAACGATCTCGTATCCGTGGATTTCCAATTTTCTGTGTCGCTACTTTCATCACTGTCGGAACTCATCTTCGTCCCATCGCTTCCGCCTCGCCATCTAACCTTCGTACCATCGGCGGAGAGCTCAAACCTGCAGCTGACATCGGCGACAGCATGTCTGATGAACTCCGGTGTAACATTCAGCGTGTGCAATTGTGCCATGCTTGTGAGCAGATTGAGGAAAACCCATCCTTCATCCGAGTCAGGGCTCATCTTTGAAGTCGCTGTTGGTGATGCGAACCCCAAGTGCCGAATGTACTCGATATTCTCTGATGGCACCTGCGCGCGATGGATATCCAAGTCAAGTGGGCGTGTAGGTCGCTGATCCGGCGTTACGCCACGACTCGCCCGCGGTTCTCGGGACCTGGACTCCTCCCCATCAGTGCTCTGACGCGATTGCTGACCGGTCAGGTTTGTTTCACTTGAAGAGTCGATCTGTGATTCCCCACAGCCCAAACGAATGTGAGCCTCTCGCGCGCCTTCTCTTGGCGGCTTTCGCCCGCGACTCTCCACAATTTGTTCTGACCGTGGAGTGGCCAGGTTGGCCTTGCTAAGAGAATCTACCTGCAATTCTGCATCTTTAGGTAGGATGCGAGCTTCTCGTACGCCTTCCCGGATCGGTTGAAACTTGCAGCCATGAGTTCCAAGTCGATTCCTATCCCCTTGGGCAGCCGATTGCGAGACTTTCTGCTGCTGGTGAGTCTGATTGTGTCGGCCCGCTGCCCTTTTGCCTGTAAAGATCTGTTCAAGTCTTCTGACGACTAACTTACTTTTGGCCCTTTCAGACATCGCGAGGGAGTGCTTTGGCAGTAACGTTTCTGGTATGTCATGAAGGTACGATTTTACGTTTTGTTGTCTTGACTGAGACTGAGCCTGCCTGTCTTTGTGGTGATGGTCTCGCAAGTGCTTTTGCGAGACTCCTGTCTGGCCTGACATGGAAGCATACGCTGAATCTATTGGTTTAGAACCTTTTGAGCAAGAAGTTGATGAGGACGGTGTTTTATGATTCGTCAGAGCTGGAGCAGAGGCTTTGAAAGTCCCAGTATTGAAGAGGCACCGTTCCGACGACTCCTCACTACTGGAGGCGAAGGTCCGCAATATTCCCTCGAGCTCACGCTTGCGATGAGGGGCCAATCCATGTATTCTGACCTCAAATAGTTTCTCCTCCTCCAGATGAGAACAATGGAGTCTTTCGTATTGCTTCAGCTTCTTTCTGAGTCTTTTGTTTTGTATTGTTAAGTCGTCGATCACACCACGAAAGTCCTCGCTACTGCTATCGTTCGCATCCATTTGGGCAAGCAGGGACCTTGTCGGAGCAGTGGGTTGGCCAAGATTGGAAGGGTTGAAGGAGGATCCATCGGAGCGTACGGCACAGGCACTTTCACCACCAGCGTAAGTCAAATCAGTGAGATAAAAGGGCGGTTCATCTAATGATAGGTGAGCCAGGTGCCTAAACCATTGAACGGGTATGTGTAGCCTACCATCGAGATATGTGACATCCTTCGTGCCGGAAGCATTGTTATTGGTGTCGTTGAACCATCTCTCTGCTTTGACACGACCGCGTATTGCCTCATGTGGCCCCACTGCTGCAATTTTCGCCCTTTTCGTCGGTCTTGGGTCCGAGGAATCGGAGATGCGGCGGGGTGAAGGTGCCGGCTGCCGGGACAGCATCTGGGATTGTATGCAATTCGGCGCCGTATGTTTGTCTGGATTCCGTTGATCAACGAAGCCCGGCAGACCTCTGCTTCGCCTTGTCCCACTTCCTCGCATGCCTTGCCGGGGGATCCAAGTCAAGTTGTTGGATCTGCTGGAAGCCCGACCATTGTACCAGCGTAGTTGGAGGGACACAAGAAGAATGGGAGGGGTACTCCAGGAGGAAGGAAGTGTGGGTGGACGTTGATAAAGGATATGTAGGATGTGGAGGGACCGACGGGGAGAAGGAGAGGGTTAGATTGGGAGAGAGCGTCGCTGGAGAGAGGAATGATGTGAAGCAGCAAGAAGGGTAGGAAGAGCAGAAAGGGTGAAGGAACATGTCTCCGCTCTATCGGAGGGCATCGAAGAGGAAGAGGAAGAGGAAGGGGGCGGAGGGTGTTCCTTGGGGCTTGGGAAAGCATGGTTTGCAGGTGGATCATTCATAGTAATAATATAATTCAGCTTCATTGCTATGCCACAGCCTACCTTACCCTTGTTTTTTTTTCTCTTTCACTTTTTTTCATCTTTTTTCTTAGGGCCACCGTAGATGATTGGAAGATTTGGAGTTGGATTATCGGATTAATTCTTCAGTCGATGTGATGTGAGATATCCGATCCTGAGGAACTTTGATGTTTGGCTTTTGGGCATTTTAGCCAATTTTAAGGGGACGGCGGGACTAGCATAGCGATCGAACCAATCACGCCCGCTTAGTCAGTGAGCCTCATCGTCGATGCGTCGACGATGAGATGGCGGTTGAATATCCTCAAATCCTCCAATCTTGCCCATTTGTGAAAAACCTTCTTACCTTCGATGTCAATGTAAATCGACCATGGAGGCCCATCTCAATATCTTGCATCATAATACTCATTATATTCATTATATTCATTATATTCATTACATTCATTATCTTCATAATTTTAATGATACCTATTCACGACATCAGGCGCTGAGGATCAGATGACTTCCCAAGTATTACAATGTACCTCAAATCTTTCACCGCTTTGCACCTACCTGCATTTGCCCACTTTCTGCCCGGTGTGCGAGCAATGATATCAATCCACGCCCACCATTCCGATAGTTCTTATACGTTGTTACCCTTCCAAATGTAAACGCTACTGCAACCACATTCCACCATCTGCAACTTTTCTCCAAGTGCCTTGTGCACCATCAGCAGGATAATCATGCACGAAGGTACTTCTCCACCGGCGATTCAATATGAGAACTGCCATTCTCATTGCATCTATGATTCTCATCCACCCCAGCTTTCCTTCTGAGAGTTTCATCTCGGTAGTATCAATTCGTGCCGCATTTATCGTTCCATTGGTGTGAAATCATTGAAATTTGGGTATGCATTCATACTTATCCAGGCAAATTGAGCCAGGCGTTGTGTTCAACATGGAGCCGGTTCATTGGATCCAATCATCAAGAAACCCCAAATGGCCCGGGCCCCGGAGACATCTTCTGAGCGCGCCCTAATCCAACATCTGCATGTACATCACATCCGGAAGAATCAGCGACGGAAATGTCCGTTGCTGTTCCATCCACTTGCGGGATACTAACCCTTGCTCATCATCACCAGTTGCAGTATGGCCGATCTGAGACGGCTCCAACCACTGCGCAAAAACTCATCATATGAATCAGAAATTCTCAGAACCTGAAGCCCCAAGCCCAAGCTCAAACCCCTCGGGCGACCAGCCGCCAAGATCGGGAAAGCTCTTGGGAAATATCATCGATATATTATCCGTGCTTTTGCGGGGATATTCATGTCTAGGCGAAACTCGTGGTGCTTGACTTGACATAAGCGCCGCCTCTCATGGAGACTTGGAGAGAACTATCCGCTTTGCTCGATCTAGCGCCAATGCGCCTTGCACTGCTGTCGTCTGCGACCGCCACAATTCTCATGTCAGTTTCATAACTCAGCCGTGCTTTTCGCAGTATGTTTGGACTCTTATTCTTCGATTACGTGCGAGAACATGCAATCACAGTCGCGCCTATGCCTACCCAAATTGTCACAGGGTACAAGTACTTTCCAGAGGTCTGAACCTACGTCTTCGCTTGGCAAGAATTGTCTATACCTACCATGTTCTCTATCCTTACAAGGCGAAGCAACCGTCGCGAGTCGCGCGTTTGTTCATCCAAGGCTTTTACAACCTTGAAACCCCTTCCCGAGATCTCAAACATTCTGATGGATGACACATCCTAAGTCACATACCACGAAGAAATTTCAAGTATCCCAACCCGTGTGTTATGCCTTCTGTTCTGAGTTGGTCATCTTGTATGGTAGGTACTGGCTTGAAGTTGGACTTGTTCCTCTACCTAGACAGCATATGGCGAAATGCCTGTCGTACGGATCAGGGTAAAATAGATTATCTTTCCTTCGCTCGCTACAACGCGCAAATCTGTAGCCTAGTGGAGGCGGCGGAGTAATGTGATCCCGCCATAACGGTTGCACTGATCGAAACACTCCTTGATACAATAAGACATTCCCGTACGGAGTGTGACCAGCGAACCGAAGTGCTGCCTGCTGTTAGGTCGGGCTGAAACTGGTTCTATGTTCTCATCGCCGATGGAAATGCCTTCGACAAGGGCGTATAACATGTCAGCAGGCTTAGATTGGAGACGCGTAGTGAAGGACGGGCGAGCAGGCCTTCCAAGACATGAAGGCACGGCATAGAGACTTTGTAACCCTTCTTCAACACAATGGCACCGGTTACAGAATCAGAATCAGTATCAGGTCTTTTTCTGGAAATTGGAATGCTATGTTCCATCCCGTGGGGAGGAATATAAGTACAAGTGTCGCTCATGTCTTTCAAATCTCTATCCTCCAGATCCTCTTCAAATTAATACATCAATATTTACAGGCAGGACCTGCTTTCAATTTACTCCCTAAAAACTCAGACATCAAATAATCCGCCATGCTCACCACCGCCCTTCTCACCGCTCTGACGCTCGGTGTACTCAACCCCTTAACGATGGCCACCATCACCCCAAACATGACCGTCCCGGATGGTTATCAAGTCGGCTTCGCCACCGTAAGTACTTGTCCTTCTTATCCCCACTCCTCCCCTCCACCCCGCCCCGCTCCACACAACCGAAGCTCACAGCCATCGCCCCCTTTACAGCAAGACGTAGAGCCCTTCAACCAGCAAAGTGCCTGCACCATCGACGGCGGCTCCTGCAGCGCCCCGACGCCCCTCTACCCCACCACGTCTGGCCCGGACCCCTTGCCCGACGGCGTCTGGGCGGCGGCGATAGTGGGACTCGGGACCAACGATTGCACCGTCTGCGGCACGTGCTACAGCCTCATCTCGTCCGGGACGCCGTACTGCGATCCGAACAACACGACTGATTGCAAGTAAGCAGCAACCCACCCAGTTTGGCTACGATCCGCATGCTTTCCCCCTCGCCTTCCTCTTTCTCTCTCTCTCTCTCTCTCTCTCTCTCTTTTGTTTTCCCCCTTCTTATGGTAATCATCGTTGACAAAACTTCTCGTCCCGTCTAGGACCCCCAGCGGCAACGTGGAGCAGGACGGGCCGCCGCAGATCAAGGTCGTCATCACGAACCACTGCCCCAACTGCAGCATGGTCAACGTCACGGGGCAGGTGGAGGGGCATTTCGACATCAACAACATGAAGGCCGGGTGGAGCAACCCGAGGATCTACTACCAGCAGATCGCCAACGAGGAGTGCTTGTAGAGTTACCGCTGACTGGGGTTGGGCTTTGGGGGAGTTTTGGGGGAGGGGGGATGAGATTTTTGAAGGGGGTTGGGGCGCTGGCTGTGCGGTTGACCGGGCGTCGACGGGGTTGGGGCGGGCTGGTCCTGTTGGTGTTTTGAGTTGGGGATCGTGGATCGTTTGATTTTTCCCTTTTATGTATGCGTCAAGGAGCGAGTAGGCGGGATATATCTATAGTGAAGGGACGAGCTGTATCCGCTGGCTCAAAGATAGCGCTGAGCAGCTCCTGTCTGGAAGAGTGGAGACAGGGTAAGGAGATGCAAATATACTTCACTTGTATTACGACCACATCAAGCAAATAAAGACGGTGTACCAAGTGCGTGTTGTCCTTTTCGGATCAGTACACATACATATCAACATATGCACCACCGTAGACTCTACCGGACCAGCCAAATCGCCATCGCTATGCAAACCCTTTCCCCCCCCTTCCCCGGACGCAAGTCGCGCTGACACACCGCCCCCTTCCTCCCCTCCATCCCCTCAACCCCGGAGGTGCCACCATGCCCCCCTTCGAATCTATGTTTGCGATGCAAATCCCCTACCCCTCTGCCCCCTCTCCTCCTTCCTTCCTCCTCTCTCTCTCTCTCTCTCTTTGTCACACTCTCCCTCACGAAAACCGAAGCGCCCCCTTCCACCTGTTCACCACGCTCTGGAACCAAGACCTCCGCGGCGCCTCGTCCAGCTCCTTGACCAAGCCGTCGTAGTAGTCCGGCTTTGAGGCCGGCCGCATCATCTTCTCGGACAGCGGATACTGTGGACCCCTCGTCGGGGGTTGGTTGTCAGCTGGTGTTTCTGCAGCCTCAATTGTTCACCCATCTCATGCAACGCAGCAACGCCGGAAAAGAAAAAAGAACCCCCACACATACCCGCTTCTTATACCGATCCTCCAGGAACGAATACAGCACGTTCACCTGCTCCAGCTCCCCCGCTTCGTCAAAGGCCACGGGGGTCGGGACGGACACTTGGGCTTGGTTCGAGACGATGTTCTCGGTTGGAGCGGTGCTGCTGGCGGAGGAGGCGGGGGAGGGGGGTTTGAGGCGCGCGTCGATGCGGTGGCGCAGGGCGGTTTGGAAGGAGACTTCGGGCCGGAGGAGGTCGGTGGGCCAGTGGGATAGGATGCGGAGGTAGTGCTTTTGGAGGATCTGTGGGAGGGGGAGGGGAGTGGGGGGTTAGTGAAGAGGGGGATTGGGGGGGAAGGGGGATAAGGGGGTTAGAGGGGGGGGAGAGGGGGGAGGGAAGGGGGAGGAGAGAGGGGCGGGCTTACTGATTTAGCCATTTTGGAGGAGGGGGGTGGAGGTTGGGTGAGGTTTTGTCTGTATGAGTACCTACCTTGAGTTCGAGTACTTTAAACTATTGTATGACGGTAAGGCTAACTCCTAATCGGGCAAGGCGCTACCATGTTGCGGAACAATGAATTTCCGTTGTTTCTTCTTCCTCTGTTTTTGTTTCCGCTGAACACGCTGTCTGGGCCTACCTGACTCTACGCCATCGTCTGGATTTTAGCCTTCTACTTTTGTAAGATGCACGATTATAACGTACCCAGGTAGCTCGCTGCTTATCTTCCCTATCAAGCCCATGGATATATAGCCAAGACATGTAGAGTACGGGTTGGTAGCTGAGGAAAAGCAAGCCTGTACTGATGGCATCATGTCGACTATTGCTATTAGTATTCTCCGAAACCTTCCTAGCTTGCAGAATGCAGATTCCCCCGCGCGGGGCACCTTGTTGATGAGCTGCTTTCCATGGCATGCACTACTCTACTTCGTCATTGACAGAACACTCGAAACCTGTCATTCGGTTGATGTTCCACGATAGCTTATCCACGCCACGATCCTCAGCTTTGCTAACCGTGGGGAGTGTCGCCATTGCCATGTGAAGTGCGACGAAGGACACCCAGTATGTTCCAAGTGCGAGATCTTAGGACTGACATGCGGTGGTTATGAGATCGGCATCTTTTCGAATTTGAGGACACCGTCGACGATAATGTCACATTCGTAATTTGGCCCTTATTGACCAAAGGAGAGCGGGCATGTATGAGCGAACGCCTTATTTCCAGTGTGCCATATAGAGCTTTTCGGCTCCTCTCGGAAATTGATGCGGAATGCAAAGTTGCGAGTGCATTGGATGACTCTCGAGTCTTCCATAGTCCTTTTGGAGCGTTCGGAGTAAGCCAGGATCAGCCATTCCCAGCCTGCGAGACGCTGTCGAGGCTCCGAGAATAGCAACCATCCGAAGGGTCTACTTAATATCAACAACGAACGTCTCGCCACACCAGATGCAATATTGCTGCCATGGGTGCGCTTCTGAAATCCTCAAATAGTCCGATGCTGAGCATCCGATGCCATGTTCTATGGACATTCCGATGCTGCCCTCTATTGACACCTTGTCTATGTTTTTGGAACAAGGTCGTGTTCAAGAGATCTTTGATGACACCATGGTCACCAACCAGTTCTCAGATAGTCCAACGTCTTCGTAAGCCTTCACATTTCCATGTGCGTCATGTACGGTCTGGTCCACCCGGTCTTCATTTGTGATGTCCACGGTGTATATTTCGACTCGGCACCGGTACCCTCCAACATGCTTGCTTTGCTGTGCGTCAATGTGGGTCTTGACAGCCCCCAGAGCATCGTGGTTGATGTCCAATAACGCCACGTCGGCGGCGAATGAAGTGGCATGTGGCATACGCTGTGTCGATGCCAGAGGCGGCCTCGGTCACGAGTGCGAATTCTGGAATATCCATTTTTCCACACGCAGAAGCAGAATGCAAAACACCCCCTTTCGAACGCTTGTGAAGCCGGAATCATGACAAACACAGCGCCAGTAGTCAATCGAGCAAGTATATATGCACGCGCAACCGTAACTTGGCGCGGGGATGCTTGCCCGATCGTGTTGTAATGAATTCCATCCATCCTTGATCTTTTAGCGTCAATTCGGGTGGGAAATCTGCAAAGCTGTACTCCGTATGGTCAAGGCTGATCCGGTGGTTGAGACATGAATTTGGGTGTGGAAGAATGGAGCATACTGTCGATCGACAACTCGGCAAGACATGGTCGGGACCGCCATGAGTTGCCGTGATCACAACGAGTCACTTAAATAGGCATGTGATTCCGACAATCGATACCAATGCGCATCAGCTCTGTTCATGACGACAAGACTTCATTTCTTTTTGTTTGTTGACATCCCGGACTCCCTGTGTATTCCCATAGACCATACGGAAACAAATCCTAGCGCAAATGAGTTGAATCGTGACAGCCAAATCGACGAGAAAGGTATCGCAGAAGCAAATAGTACTTTGCGGCCATCACGGTCATGATGTAAAATACGGTCGATGCTGTTGAGCGCAAGCAATCCCTCAGCATTCCCACCTCTCGTCACATTGTCCGCGATTTTACATTTGCCACTTTACTACACTGGAGATGCCCCACGATACTCAGGCGCATAGCGCATATGATGTTCTGATCCTCGGTGCTGGTCTTTCAGGCATCTGCAGTCTACATTACATTCGAGAACGTTTTCCATCATGGTCGGTCAAAGCCATTGAAGCCGGCGAGAGCGTCGGTGGCACTTGGTACTGGAATCGCTATCCTGGTGCTCGATTTGATACAGAGTCCGTTACGTATCAATTCTCCTTTGACAAGGACATTTTGGACCAATGGCACTGGAAGGAAGCCTATTCTCCACAAACGGAAATCCTCAAATACCTTGAGTACGTCGCCGAACAGAAGGACCTGAACAAAGACATCAAGTTCAATACGCGAATCAAGTCGGCTCACTGGCAAGCTGGAGAACGTATTTGGCGTTTCGTAGACGAAGAAGGCAATCAGTACAAGACAAGGTTCTTCATCAGTTGTCTCGGAATTCTCTCTGCTCCAACACTGCCGGCCATTCCGGGCATCGATGCTTTTGAAGGCGAAGCCTTCCATTCATCGCAGTGGCCGAGATGCTTTGAGATGAGCCGCGACTTCGCCGACAAGCGAATCGGCGTCATTGGTACCGGTGCGACGGGGATTCAAATCATCACCGCGCTATCCAAAGAGCCAAGTATTAAATCACTACATGTCTTTCAGAGGACTGCAAACTGGTGTGCTCCCCTTCGCAACACGAAAGTCACAGTGGAACAAATGGCAGTTATAAGAGCATCATATGCCGAGATGTTCGAATTGTGCGCGGCGACTCCGATGAGCTTGATACATCAAGCTGACCCCCGGAAGTCGTCCGAAGTGACGGATGAGGAGCGGCTCGCTCTGTGGGAAAAGGTCTATGCCGAGCCAGGTTTCGGCAAGTGGCTCGGCGCATTCAGTGACACGTATAGTGATCGCCAAGCCAATGAGCTCTATTCCGCCTTCATGGCCAAAAAAATCCGTGACAGAGTCCACGATCCCAAAATTGCGGATTCCCTCGTCCCCAAGAATCATGGCTTTGGCACACGACGGGTACCGCTAGACAGCGGCTACTTCGAGGCCTACAACAAACCCAACGTTCACCTGGTGGATCTGCAAAAGACTCCCATAGACCTCATTACAGCCAAGGGAGTAAAGACTTCGGACGGCAAGGAGCATGAATTGGATGTCCTCATCTTCGCGACCGGCTTTGACGCCATCACAGGCGCTTTTAGCGCCATCGACTGGCACGCCAAGGATGATAGACCACTGCTTGGTAACGGCAACACCCCAGAAGGGCAAAAGGCCATTTGGCAGGACCATAGACCTCATACCTACCTCGGTCTTACCGCGCCTGCCATGCCCAACATGTTCATGGTCCTCGATCCTCACCAGCCCATTGGCAATGCTACTCGAAGCATAGAGCATGCCGTAGAGGTCATAACGGAGCTTCTCGCATACTGCAAAGACAACGACTACACTTTTGTTGAACCATCGCAAGAGGCCGTGGACGAATGGACCGACCACGTCGTCGAGTGTGGCAACGGATTACTGATGAATAAGGTCGATAGCTGGATGACTGGTGTGAACAAAAAAGTCAAAGGCAAGACTCAGAGGCACGTGGCGAGATACTTGGGCAGCGCTGTTGCGTTCAGGAAGCGTTGCGAAGATTGTAGACTGGCTGGTTGGAAAGGACTGAACTTCGCCTAGACGGTAGCGCTCG
Source organism: Evernia prunastri (assembly GCA_003184365.1). Lineage (NCBI taxonomy): Eukaryota > Fungi > Ascomycota > Lecanoromycetes > Lecanorales > Parmeliaceae > Evernia > Evernia prunastri. The sequence goes on along the minus strand of NKYR01000180.1, from coordinate 13,799 downwards.
AGAAACGTTGCGACGGGCGTGGTCAACTCCTTTGCAGTCTTTCTTCTGCATCTCATCTGTCAGCGAGGCATACATGTTGACTTGTTCCGGTTATTTTCCATCATTTCAAGTCGGAGTCGTCCGTTCCACTCAAGTCCGTTCTTTTCTGTGTCTTCGCAAATTCCACCGTGAGGTCTTGGCGTGGCTTTTCTCTCGTAAGGCGAGGCTGGACTACAATGTTTCGAACAAGCTGCTTCTCTCCATGGGAAGTCTTGACTGGACCGGCTGAGACAAAGCGAATTGATCGAGGTGTCTACTTGTGTCAGTGTTCACTGATGGAGAAAGCGGGAAATGATTTGATCAGATTTTTCTATTCTGCTCGATCCATCCCGCTCCGTCTCCCGAGAGTACCACGATGTTCCACAGCGTTTGTTAGCAAAGGTCTAGTTAATGAATATTGCTGCGATTTTTCTCCAATGGCAAGACTACGTACGGGAAACGTGCGTTCAATATTTCATCACTGTGTTTAAGCTTCTTTCGCAAGATACTCTGTCGCTCCTGTTGATAAGCTGAACCCCTTAACTTTCCGAGATTACAAGAAAAGGAAAAGATGGCATAATATCTTTATTGGCAAAATGATTATGAAGAGCCTTACTTCCCGGCTTTCTCTGATCAAATCAGTTGTACATACAATTGTACAGCAACGAGGACATTCTAAGTCCTGACCTTTGCTTCCGCTTGCCGGCATAGGCGGAATTTCAAGCTCTAGACTTCGTGCAGGGGTGTACAATATCTAGCGGCTGTTCTTGCGACACCTTGTTCTTCCCCATGTGTTCGCGACGATGTCTTCATGGCTGGTTTGATGCTTGGATTACTAACGATCTTAGAAATCTTGCCCGAACGGGGGCCTCCAAGCCAGGGCCCAATTTTGACTTGGATTTCCCCAGTCTGTGCCCGTTACTGCACCTGACTTCGCACCGAATTGCCCAAAGTTATCGAGTTGGAACCCTGACCGATATGCGAGGATATCTGTACTCCATTGGTTAGATCGTCCTTCTTATCTGTTCCCTTAATTGGGGGGATGATTCACCGAGCATAAGGAACATGAAAGCCTCTGGTCGATCACGTTAGTTATTTGACTCTCATCGGTACCATTGTCAGTCTCTGCCCTTACCTGACGGGTATCGCGCAGACGGTTGCGATGCTGTTGCTGCTGTTACGGCACCGGCCCAAGCTAGAAAAGACTGTCAGCATCAAGTGCCTTCGTGGGGTATAGGCATGCCGTATGTGCAGTACGTACTGACACCACGATAAGCAAATCCAGCTACATTAATTATCAGCATCAGGTACAGCGATCGGAGACGTGTTTGCCTTTTAGCAGAATACGTACAAGATGGGTCGTCCTGCTCGTTAAATTTCCTGTAGCCCAGTACAGATGAATGCGTGAGCTGCGGAGCCAAAAGTCAGCGCAAGCCAAATTCATGCAAGTGAGTGTGGATGGTATTGACTAACGGCAAGAGTCATTATCGCATCGACCATTTGGAAATTTTGGATACTCGGTCTCCCTATTTGCCCTGCGCCCGGAGGACCTTGCGGCAAAGACCATAAGGCCGCCGCTCCTGGAGCTGAACTCATCCTCTGCAGGATTCCTGTGAGTACGCGGGTATCAGATGATTTTTCCATGACCTCTCTGAGATACCATGGACAAAACGAGATGCGTGCGGCATCTAGATTGGCCTGCCAAACGACATAGGCGGGTGCGCCTTCTTGCCAATCATCCGTGCAAAGCGCTAACTGGTCGCTGTGGAGTATTGTGGTTGTGCTGGAATCTGATTGTCCAGTAAACCACGTTATCAGCAAGCGGTAGGTCTTTCGTTCCAACTACCCATACCTGGATCATACACGTAGCCTTCCCGAATTGCCAGAGACAGTCGATTTATGTTACAGTAAAGGACCTAGAGGAAAAATCAACAACCATGAAGACTTTAGACAGTCGCATCTATGTCTGACGCTCCGAAAGAATTACCACATCATTCCGCTCGGCCTTACTCTTGTCGATCTTGGTCTGCGCGATGCCTGGGATGCCCGTAAACGCCGTACCTTGGGCTCCGCCGAAAATCCATTGAGCTTGGCTTAGCCTGGCTCAGGAGTCAGCGATCGACTCTTCGTGGATGAACCAGAACACTTGGAAAGCAGACTCTAAGGCAGCCGCTTTCAAAACGCATCTGGCTCTTGAATGGCACGTAGCCGAATACACGAAAGGATAGTATCTGCGGGAGAATACGTACGCATCCGAAGCACCTCCCATCAAAAGCTGCACTTGGGCTTGAACGTAGCCGTCGTAATCCCAGGCTTGGGGGTTTGTCGCGGGGTTCCTCGCACCGTTGCTGCCTAGGTTGAGCGAGACCATTTTCGTAAGTGTCCCCGCTCTTTGGATTATCGCGTCCAAAAATGGTCCCTCGCTGAATGAAGTGCATGAGGCTTGATCGACGGCATAGCCACAATATGCTGGGCTGAAGGAGATGCTGAGAAGTGCGACGAGGAGGAATCTACGCATATTGTGGTTGGACTTCATGGTAGATCATGGGGATAAAGGGTTACAGGCACAATGGAATGGGTGTGGAGAGAATATATGGCCTCACGGGGTTCGCCTTCTGTCGAAGTGAATGACTTTCGGATAGCGCACTCTTTCTCTCTTTCTGGAGAAACAGGCTAGTGTTGAATACGAGCAAATCTTCTTTTGCTCTAAGCCTCGTGTAGTAGCTTGTTTTATGTTTCATTGTCTTCAGATTTGTTGGTTTATTAACTACGCGACTCTACTCCAACACGATCTTTCGATCAACAGACAGCCTTTAAGTCAGCCGTGGATTATTTTTCTTGTCCTACCGATCCTAAGCCTCGCGTTAGCCATTATTGCTAGTTCACTTAGAACAGGTCCGATTGCCATCTCTATTGTTGGTGCTGGTACAATATAAAATTACTGGTGTTGCGGTGCTCCTATCTTTGCTCGTGTAATAAGGGTGTTTCCGGCGGAACGGAAAGTCAAAGATTATTAACGACTCCTTAGAATGTTGGCGGCTCGTATATCTCATATATTTGAAACTATCACTTGTCGTATCAATTACCATTCTCGCTCTAACTCCAGTTCTAACATAAATTGCATTTACCGTATACGTAGATGAAGTCGTTGGAAGATTCCATTATACTTTCTCTGCCTATGCTTTTACTACTGTAATCTGTAGGTATTGTTTCTCTAAGTTACGCCTGTTTCCCATAACCTCATTCCATAATAGGCTGTCTGTGCCTCAATTCCTCGAGTACTCACACTTGAGTCTACCTTCTGGGCCTTATGAGTATCCGAACTGCGCCTCGCTGTCCATATTTGTCCAACTCTTCGTATTCACTTAGGGGAAATTCTCGTGAAATCGTCAAATCTAATCTTCACCACTCCGCCCGCTTCGTTATACCATGTTTGCGATACCCTTGGTGACTCGTATATAAGTCCTGCGCTGTAAATGTCATTTCTGGCGTCTTACTACATCCCCTTAGCAACGATGATTTCTCTCCTTCTTATTTATGTAACTGTCTGATACATTCTACAAAAAACGTCTCACCGCGGTTGAAAACACCTCAGAGATGTACGCCTCACAGTCTCTATGTATCCTGGCCGGCTGCATTGGTTTTGCGTTCGCAACGATTTCAAACTCATCACTATTGCAGCTAAACGCTACAAGCACGTAAGCAGTACTTTCTTGTCCCAGGTTACCCGCAACACCATCCATGCTATCTCTAAGACACTTCTCCAAGACTTCCCCTATACCCTTCGACTGACGCTGTTCGGTAGCAATGCGACAAATGGTACTTTTGGTGTGAAGGACTATTTTGCTGCCAACTCTCTAGTGAATGTGTCTGTTAATGCGCAGGACGATGTTGCTGTCAATACTTCACAATCACTGGCGAACTTGCTCACTGGCCACTTTAACGATACATGTCCGCTCGGAAGTAGCCAAAAGCGACTCGGGAAGAGAACCGTGACTGATGCCGATGTCGACTGTGTCTCAAATTCTGTTTTCAGCCTTGCAAGATTTGTTGCAACAAATCCAGCCGTGCAGAATGACATATCGTCAGTCCCCTCTAATTTCAACGTGCAAGGTCAATTGATTCGTGTTGTGAACCAAGTGAAAGCGAGGATCCAACAACAACCTCAATTTTTTTCCGGACGTGTTTTCTCACCTGGGGCCATTGTCTCGACCCTTGCATATCTAACGAGTCTTGCATACATCATATGGAAATACGGTTCGGGGACTGAGATAACTCAAATCGTTATTCCATATGTCGATGTCGCAGCCTCGGCATCGGACTCTCCATCAAGTTGTTAGTATCCTAAATCTCTTCCCTGTAGCAAACAATGGCAACCATGAGGCTGAATCACGCAAATGGCAATCATGAGGCTATACAGAAAGTCGATACGTGGTTGCGTCTACCTAACGCCAGGGCTCTGAGTCCAATAGAGGCCTGAAAAGGCATATCCTCGTAACCCCAGCGCTAGACTAACTCCCATGCTTCTAGCAGCATAGACCTGGAGTGAAAAACGAAGCTATATACATGCAACAGGCGTGGGCGGGCGGGACGAAAGAATGCTATGACTCTGAAAGAGATCAATTCGAATGAAGAGTCAAATGCAGATAGAAGCCAGCTACTTATGCTGCTTCCTAATGAGCTACCTCCCCTGTAGAGGACACGTATTCCAACATTCCAACCAAGGCCTGAAACGATATAAGCGATATTAAGGCCTACTAACCCCCTGTCATGCAGGCGTGACTCCTCCTCTTGGACATTCTCATTTACCTCGCCTACGCCTTCCACAACAGTAGTTGTAAGTCAAAACCCTCACTGGACATCTCTTGGTTCTGATACACTCTTAGCCGGCCCTCCCCTGCCAGACCATCCAGACGGCAGTCCCCTATGTGGGGCCTAATCCATCCGACTATGTCGCCAATCAGAACTGGTACAGCATGATGATGACTGCGCCCATCTGTTGGCCAACTACGACATCGATGGCAGGCTCCAGTAGCGTCGATTGTGCCTGTGCTGTCTCCTCCACAGCGACAGCTCAGTACTCTACGATTTCCGGGGCCTCTGGCCCGTCTGCATGTGCGTATACGGCCACGAGTGACCTGCCGTCTCCTATTGCCACCGGGGATCCATCAAAACCGGGCGATATTATTTGCAGGCCTAATCAGTGGTGGTACAACAAGTGTCAGCTACCAAATACGGCACATTTCCCAAACAATGATCTATTGAATTGTCTCGCGGATTTCAGTAATCCAGCCAAGAACCCGACGTGGCCTGCGGATGGAATGATGCAGCCAGGATCAGCTAACGTCTCACTGTCTTGTCTCTCGAACAAAAACACCGTGTATTTTTCACTTCTCGTTTCCTGGATACCAAACTGCCGGGCATCAACATCCAACGGCACGATGAGTATCATGAATCCGACGGGGCAGTCATGGTCGTCATCAACATTTTCATCTACAACGGAGACCTTTTTATTTGGGAATATAATCCAGAACATTTACACTGGGTGTGAGTACATCGCCTCCATCCCGCATTCTTGTGCCACTCTTCTGGCGTAGGACTTTCGCTGATCCAACGCGCAGGTTTGAACTTCGCCACCTACCTGGATCCGACAAATCAAATGTTCGGTCAGATCCTCGGCAGCGCAGGCTTGGGCACGAACATAGGCAATCTTCCGCATCCAGGGAACGTGCTGCCTGCGACAAACTACGGCGTGGGCGGCAGAAGACAGATCGGCTGCCTGGAGTACGAATGGTTCCCAACCAAGAATGAGCCCGGCATCCCACCGAAGGATCCGACGACGCTGGGCGAGGTATATTATGCCTTCCCTGGCGGCAACGGCGAGTACTGCCCTAACCCTTACCCTGGCTGTGATCCATTGCCTTGTCCGGCGTTCCCTTGTTACAACGGGGATCCCAAAGTACCAGTGCCAGCTTGCGGTCCATCGCCCCCTTCCAAACCTGGGGGAATACCAAACCATGATGAATTCCTTGTTCAAAACAACCAGGTTGCGAGCAACAATACAGCGTCCTTGACCGGTCCAGCGGATGCCAATGCGCCGTCCTTATCTAACAGTACAGCGTCCTTGGCCGGTGCAGCGGGAGACAATACGACGTCTTCTCAAGTCTGAGAAAGCCTTCCTTATATCTTACGACAATGAAAGCGGGATATAAGATACAAACTGTAAAGCAAAGACCTCAAGGGGTCACTAGGCTTCGGGTTTCGCGCCAACGCAGTGGCTCCCAAGATCGCACACAAATCGAAGCTACCACTGGGTATGCCACTTTGGCCTTCAGATCTTGTAGATCTTCGAGATCGATGATTCTCAGTCTAGTTGAAATTAGACGAATATCGAGTTTTAAATTTCTGTCAATATCTATCACCTGTTCTTTATCTTGAACTCTTTGATTTACTTTTCTCCTTGAACACTTAGGGCGTACTTGGGCGTATTCCCCCCCCCCATGCCGGTTAATTTCCGCACTGGCTAACCAAATAAAGATCTGTGTTGAAATCCTGGTACGTATGTGTAGAGGATATTTCAATTGTCTATCTCAGAGATCCGCTGGAAGTAACCTTGTATGCACTAGTATCAATAGCTGAGTGGTTGTGAACCTACCACTAAATACCAACAGATTGGCTGGCCCGGCGAACTTAGGCAGTGAATTTCGTAAGCGTCCACGCTCATCCTCAGCGAGCATCATAATCATCTCCTTCCAAATCTCGCACCTCACACAAGGAACATCCAGCAAATCGCATCTTATTCCGTTGATTAGACAGAGCCATCTCTCTGGTCGCCCGCGAGAAAGCTTATTGGACGGGTTCTTGAAGACCAACAGCAGTGTCCACCCATTTCTGCTGAACAACCCCTTCCGTCACGAGGCGTCGAATAACCCGGATCGTCCAGCCCTGGCAGTTCTCCCTCACGGCGGCTTGGTTCGGTGCGCTTGGCGCGGGCTCATAAGTCGCCCAATAGCGTACCCTTGCGGCCTGATGCTCGGTGGGCCGGGCGATGATGTACGAGTCTTTGTATGACTCAGAACTCAGAACGTCGGTGTCGTAGAGGTGCTCATGGTGCATGGCAATAGCGTCGCCTCTCACCTGGAAGACGGCGCCTGGCTCACCCTCTCCGGCGAGGAAAAGTGACCAGTGATGTGGTTCGCCGGGGATCTGCTCCTCCCGGACAAGCTTGAGCTCCATGGGTGAAATTCCGGTCGGAGGAGGGCTGTCGGGCTTTTGCCATTCTGTCGTGCCTACTCGACGTTTCCACTGCGTTCCTTCAGAGGACGTGTACTGCCAGTTCCCATGTGTTCGAGTTTGGGAGTTAGACATCTAGATTGCCACGGAGGGTCAGTCTCTGCTATTTGGATCATTTCACGGGGCATTTTCCCATACTATTTTGTTTTCTCCTCTGTGTGTTCTGTACAATTTACCTCATTAGAGAAAGCAGACGATGGTCTGGATTGCAGATTAAGGTTAATCTTTGCTGTCTGGAAATACCATTGGATAGAAAGTCTCATACTGTTTCGCTTCGAATTCCGTGAATCAGATGGTGCTTCTGGTCGATAATGAAGGTTTGGCTCTGCTTGTGGTTGGATTCTAGAGAAAGTATATCGTATGGACCGAGCTTAACTTTATATGACTTTGTATGCTGAGAGATCTGAGTCACAAGATTAGTAAATAAGCGCGAGTTGACATGGTATATTAGGTACCCACGGGTGCCTTCCGTGTGGTGGTGGCGGCAAATCGCTCATTTGAGCGCAACTTCACAATTCCACGCTCTAAAAAAAGTCGTCCGAAACTCCCTACTCTATTGGCAGCCATCTCAGATGAGCACTAGAATCTACCTACTCTGTCTATCCACGCGGGTGCCAAAAAAGCCTGCACACACCAAGAAATTATCAAGCAGAAAACTCTCTCCAAAATCTTCTGAATAATTGATATGTGCGACAAGAGTTGTTCATTTCGATATTTCATTCATATTATAAGGCAAAATTATGTCGTCAAAACCTCTCGTCGGCAAGTTGTGGTAGATTTGTAAGTTTCGTGAGTGTGCAGGCACCTGCGTGCTACCTTACACTTGCGAAAACGTACTTATACTGGAAATATCTCTATAATTCGCAGATGATAAAAGGTTAAAAAGAGACCTTATTATAAAACGGTCAGACCAAGTAGAATTCGCATTGTGCTACTGTCTTACCCTGATTTGGGTTGTCCCCAGGCCCAATGGTGGATTTGAGTATGCACTCTCTGTGTGAAGCTGGGGTATTCGGTTGATATACCCGGCCCACGGGTGTGACGGAACACAGACGGGAAATATGCACGGTAATCTGACCCCACTTGAAGACACGATCGTATCTATTGTCTTATCACAGAGCGAAGCCGCAGGTCATTCAGCCTGCAAACAATCCACTCAAGAGTCTCTGTCATGGATGAGTCGCATGAGATGATCTCTCATCCTTCCCTGTTAAGTCACGCATCTCAAAGGTCTTTCAGTGATGGTGATGAGCTTCGGTTCAGGAGTGACGGCCATCGTGCTCAATCAATCGATTCCCACAGCAGGATACCTCTCCAGGGCCCCACAGCAGCTGTGAATATCAATACAAGTTCTTGGTTTCGCTGGTGGCTTCCGGAGATACTCGCATCAATATTGTCTGTGATTTCGATGGGATCGCTCATCGTTCTACTAACGGTGTACGACCGTCGCGGTCTGAAAGATATAGACCTGCCCGGTTCACTGACTCTCAACGGTCTAATCGCTTTGATCTCAGAAATAGCTCGTGTCGCACTCATGGTTCCAGTCGGATCCACAGTCAGCCAGGAGGTCTGGTTGTGGCTATCGAAAGGCAGGGCAGGACCGGCTCGCCCAAGCCAGGTGCAGGATCTGGCATCCTCGGACGCGGCATCTCGTGGTGCTTGGGGAAGCTTCATGTTTCTATTCAAGGCGCGAAGAAGGTATCTCGTACACGCAATGATTACAAAGTTCAGAGCTGAGGCCCGAGCAGATGGTTAGCTTGTTGTGGGGCGCTTGTGACAATCATATCGCTGGGTTTCGGCACCTTCACTCAGCAGCTTATTGCTTTGGAAACGTTCCCCGTCAATCAAGCTTCTCTCAACCCTGGATCCCTACCTCACGCGGAGACCTGCCAAATTCAGGAGCTCGCCGACCCGGAAGGCGAAGGGAGGTACCCAAGATGCGGTCTCCTAAGCTTTGCTAATCTGTGGAGCTAGACGTTTCCATTCCCTTTGCGATGAAAGCGGCGATATACAATGCGATTCTGACATCGAAAGTGGACTCTTCTCCAGCGTTCTGCCCAACAGGCAACTGCACATGGCCAATGACCCCTTCGGTGGCGGTCTGTGGCAATTGCTCGCCCATCAAATACCAGACAATCTGCAACAACGAGACCTGCTTCTACACAATGCCCTCGGGCAATGTAGTTAATTTGACCAATCCCACATATGTAGCTACATATGGTCAAGTGGTTTTTCGAACTGTATCAAACCAAGGAGATACGTATACTTCCACTTCCTACAATGATAGTAACATTGATAGACTATTCATTGCTAAATTCGATGTCTTTGGAGCCCCTTACGATCCCAACGCTACAGCAGCCGAAACATATTCCTGGCCAAATTCGAGTACCATCGCCTCTGAATGTGCCATTTGGATGTGCGTACAGACGTACAATGCAAGCCAGGTCGATGGAAACCAAAAAGAGTCGATTACTAGCGAATTTGCACAATTCGTCGACTTCAATGTTGACCCTCACGATTCCCAAAACTATACCTTCCTCCAACCGTATTCCAATTACACTGTTAGTTCTACATCATCTAATGCCATGACAGAGTACCTGCAGGGGACTGGTTATTTCGATGGCAGTATTTCGCTTCCGGGCGGTGGTCTAGACCCTTCAAACGATTTTGTGCAGGCAATGTGGTTCGCATCGGCTAATCCAGAAGACCTGAACGCCTGGACCCAGACCCTCGCAAGAAGCATCAGCAACGTCATTCGAACCACAACCCCTCCGTCATCCCATCTCTACGACGGCAAAGCGTATCAATTAGGAATCCGAGTTCGCTGGCCTTGGATAACCCTGCCCATTTCGCTAGTCCTCTCGTCTCTGATAATCCTCATCACCACCATTATCAAAACGGAAAGAAGTCCTGTGGCGGCTTGGAAAAGCAGTCCTTTATCCCTGTTGTTCATGGACGTGGATCGAGATATTAAGAATAGGGCGGTTGGTCAAGCAGGGAGACTTGACGGCTTGCAGAAATCTACTGGGAAGATCAAAGTGGTGATCAGGACAGACGAGCAAGGGGACTGGATGTTGAAAGCTGCATGAGGACGCCGTACGAGCGCGGAAGAAGACATGAGCTCACCTGGAGAAGAGAGCCGGTTTGGACCGGAGAGAAAAGGGGTGCTGGGGGGGTTTTGTTCTCAAGACAGGCAGGTACCGGCGTATGGGGATCTGTATGTTAGTATATGGAGGACTGATTGATTGATTGAATGTATATCAAAAACAGTGCTGAGCAGCTATTTGCAGTACTCTTTTTGCCGCTAAGTGAGCTAGTCTAAAACAACCCAGCGCTGCATCAAATCCACTACTACAATCAATCTTCAGTACACGCTTTACGGTGTGAGTAAGCATGATAGAGCAATCAAACCACACAAGATCGCAAAGTGATTTACCCGTAGTAAGAACATCCATCAGGTAGCAGTCTCCGCCTTGTTTTCAGAAGCAACCATCCCAAATCATGCAAACCCTACCCACACATTACAAAGTGCCCGTCGCCTAACACAGTCAGAGGTCAGAGAACCTTCGAGCCTACAGGATGATCTGACCTCGGCTATGTCAAAGGAATCTTTTGTAAACAGACTTTGCTGAGATGGCGTATCAGCCACAATAGACGAGGTTGAATGTTTGCGGTCGCTATGGCCTAGGGGAATCGATTATGAATCTCAGAAGAATCAATAGCCAACACGTGTATCCAACACCTATCTGTGGAATTCGAGTTAGAACTTGGAGTAAATCAAATAACGCGATAATGACATCAAGAAGCTACTCTGGATTTTCTGCCGATCCTGGCTGCGAGAAGTCCATCCCGGCCAGATGCATCATTGATCAAGATCGTTTCAGAGCCTTTCAGAACAATTCATCAAAACGCGAGTTGGTTGCCCCGGGGGTCAAAACGCCTATTGCATGGCGCGTTATCATCATATGGTAACTATATGAAGTATTACCCTGGCCGAGAGCATGGCGCATTACATGAATCACGCCAGCGTGCATTTTGAATATCAACGCTTCCATTCCGCCAAATTTCCTTTGATACTCTTCCGGCTCTAGCACATCGACAAAGCACTAGGGAGAATTCGGAGAGTTCAGCAGGAGCAGACGACAACCTTTAACCTATGTCGGTCAGCGAAATTGCGTAGCTGGTGTCCATGGTCTTTTGGTTGAGACCGGATCGACCTGTAGGCTCGTAAAGCAAGCAAACCAGCGTCCCAGTCCCGATCATCATCGTCTCGGATTATACGTGCAACATAGGCATGAGCTTTGCACCTGGGTCCACACTCGAGTCAATATGGGACGGGGCTTGATGAATGCAGCAAGGAGCGAGTATGTCTTGAGATCTGGACAATGATTGCCCAGTGGCGAAAGACACCACGTCCTCCTCATCTGGCCCACCTCCACCATTGCCTCGCCGATGGTTTTCTCCGGCCACAGCAGATCCACTCCTCAAGGACCTTGAAGACCCGCCCAGATCAGTTTGTACCGACGAAGCTGTCCGTGTTCGCATTCACCAGCGCTACCTCCGTTACGGTGGGCAGCGGTACGCGGACGAATTGCCCAGTATACTGCCGCAGTCCTAGGGTTCTCGTTTTACCCACGGAGATGTTGCCCCGCGCAACATCATGGTCGGTGAGAGTTGCCGCATTACCGGCATCATTGACTGGGAGCTGGCAGGGTGGTACCCAGAGTACTGGGAGTGTGCGAATATTATGAAGCCCTCTCGGGACAAAGATTGGCAAGATTGGATGGATCGAACTGCAATGCAGGGATGGGACCTCTCAGGAATCATAGCGGCAAGGCGAGTGCTGTTTTAGTGCTCACCCTAGCTAGATCAGTAACGCAGTAAGTAAAGCTGTCTATATTTGAGATTGATAGATATCCAGATATCTATTCTAATCCATATATGTGTGTCTAGGAGTTCGAAAATACACAAGCTGAGGGTTTGACCTGATTATAAGTATAAGTACGGGATTCGTTTCCTCATGAGTCATAATTACCATCGTTGAGCACTGGAGTGCACCGGGACGGTTGGGTGATTTCTCGCGCAAATGGATGGAAATCGATCGACCTCGAGCAACAGGGTTTTGACCAGGATGGTACGGTTCGACTTGGGAGGATATTCATCGAGTGAATGTCTGTGGTAGCGTGTTGTTCATCTCGCTAGATGTCATGTTGTCTGACAAGAGTCCTCACCAAGCAACACACTTCCTACGGGGGTCAAAGTTCCCCTATTCTGGATCAGAGTGGGAATGCGGTATGGGAATGGTGTTCTTATTCGGCGCCACGAGCGGCGCGCCGTCAGGAAAGAGGCACATTTGAAAAAAAATTCGGCCTCGACTAAAGACTGAATGATTAGTTATGAAAGCGGGATACTTTGTTCGAAATGATATGTCTGCTTAAGATCTGCCTTCGTGCGTGCCGCGAAAGTAGTCCCACCCCAGTTCCGCGAATTCCATAACGACGGTTTCCCGGATACCGCGATTTTGTGATCTTCGTTACTCGTTGTCACCTAGATATGCAACACACCTAGATATGCAATACCCTAACCCTAAATATATCCGACTCAATTGTCTCCAATAGCTTTAGACCCCCTGCTTAGGCCGATTTAGCGCCATCTTTAATTTTTTAGTGCATTGTGAGTCGGCCCCGCAGGGGGTCTGCACCAAAAACCCCCAGTTTCTTGTATTCTATTCGAGATATGCCAAGATGTGCCAAGGCTACGGCCAAAACCGATTGATGCTAGTTAGAATACCGAAATTTATGGTAATATTGACCATTGCAGCTAAATACATCATGATATCACATCTACCATGATGCCGGGAGTCCTCCACTCAGTGATCTGTATAAATATATCATAGCTGATAAGCGCCAGCTCCAGCATATGTCCAACTTTCCAACAATACCACCAACATCCGCTTTCCTACCCAGAGACCACAGTAGCATACTCCCTCCCACGTGCCAGGCTAACCTTATATAGCTAGCTCGATATTCGATGATAGTCTATTTACAAATGGTCTGGTATCTGGTAGCACGTTCTCTATTCCTCACGCTTCACTACATCAACAATGGACATCCGTCCATCTTCGCCGCTAAGTAGCCCCCCTCCGCCTTCCTCTCCTCCGACTTCCTCTCCTCCGCCTTACTCCCCCCCACATTCTCGCCACTCGAGCCTAGAACGCGTTTCATACACAGGAACAGCCAGAAAGCGACCTCGGTTATCTCATCGTCGTCCCCCGCGCTCAGATCAACAGAAACTCGATCATATACAATTGGTGATCAAGGAGAACGGGTGGACANCACCTCAGCGCCATACATTTGGGGCAAGGCTTGTCCATTGGGCCCAAATGATGACGCTCCGGCTCTGCCGTGTAGGGGTGTCGCGCGATGAATCCTTGCAGTCTTTCTGGAGGCTGAGGTGGGCCATCGTAGGGGTCGGGGGAAGGGGTAGGT